>CAJQUN010000664.1:0-255519 GCA_907163345.1 Haberlea rhodopensis
CCCGGTAAATAATTCAATCCCAACTCGACCTCTCTCGTCGGTGGGAATCCGGGAATCTCCTCCGGAAAGACATCAGGGAACTCCGCCACTACGGGCACATCCTCAACTTTTACTTCTTCTTCTTTTCCGTAACATCAATGGCATATATGAGATATCCCGAATGGCCGCGTTCCAACAACTGCGCCATCTTGACAGCAGATATCAACGGGATCTTAGAGCGAGAACCATCCCCATAGAACGTCCATGGAACTCCCATATCAGATTTTAAACCGTACAGTCCTCTGCCTGCAGTTCACAACTGCCTGATACCTGTTCAGAACATCAATGCCCAGAATGCAGTCAAAATCTGACATTCCCAGAACAATCAAATCTGACCTTAGTTCTTTATCCTCAAAATAAATGAGGCCATCGAAGACGATCCGATCAGTAATCATACTTTCTTCCAGCGGGGGTCGAGACTATAAGAGGCGTGGGCGACGGAGAAGTGCATATGTGGTGCCTTTCCACAAAACTTATCGACACAAAGAGTGTGACGCACCTGGTGCGATTAATATAAAAGCAGGGTGCGTAAATAAAGACACGTACCCGCTATAACCTCCTCCGAAGCCGCTGAAGCCTGCTCCCTCGTCAATGCATAGACTTGTCCTTGAGGTGGCCCCATAGGCTGACCTCCATACTGTCGCGGCACAAATGGTGGTCTGTGCTGTGCTGTCCTATCCACAGGCCTCCCCGCAGGACCCTGTTGACTTCCCCTATTGGGACACTGTCTAGCAAAGTGGCCCTTGTCGCCACAAACATAGCATCCTACACAATCTTTCGTCAGATGTGGTTGCCCACAAAGAGTGCATTGGACCTTCCCGGATCTGTCTCCCTGAGACTGCCCCCTTCCAGATGGGGCATCACTCCTTCGGTTTCCTTTCCATCTATTGTTAGACCTCTTACCACTGAACCTGGATGCCGATGTGTTTCCTCTTGATTTGAACTGCTCACCCCTTGGCTTCAAATTATCATGAGTGGATTTCTGAGGGGGTGCTGGCGGTGGTACAACATCAGGGTATGCACCCACTCCCAGTTCGGCTAGCTCAGCCCGTGAGAGTGCATCGTCAAAGCAAGTAGGGCCATAAGTAATCACCCTATCGTACAGCTCCGGCCTCAAGCCCTTCATAAAGTTCCTCATCATTGCTTGAGTGCTCGTGGCGATGTGAGGCACATATCTGAGTAAGGAGCAAAACTGAAGAGCATAATCTGACACTGACATATTACCTTTCTTGAGGTGAGTGAATTCATCTTCCTTAGCCTGTCGTGCAGCAGCCGAGAAATAACGATTCAGAAAGCGAGTTCGAAACATTTTCCAATTAACTTCATGACCTTGAGCCTCTTGCTCTACCACGGTGGTCTTCCACCACATTAGCGCCTTCTTGGCCAATTGGAACTCTGCTAACCGTATCCATGCTGTCTTCGCACATGGGGCTGCCACAAAGATCTGCTCTATTCTTTCTAACCATTCCTCAGCTCGTTCCCCTGTTTCGGTTCCTTCAAAGGTTGGGGGTCGGTAAGCAAGAAACTGAGTTAAGCTTAGCTCCCCTGGCAACAACTGTTGTTCGGACGGTTCATCATCAAAAGCTGGCGGGGGTAGGGGATTCGTACGCCCCGCACTTGCATTGACGCTCACTGCGTCACCTACCTCCACATTTGCTGCCATACTGCAACACAAGGGTTAACAACAAGATCCAAAAGCAGTTCATATATACATCGTTAGAAAGGCATAACATGTTAGCATAACAGTCATATACTTCATATGTAGCTTATGCGCAAAACATGTTTAAAAGTAAGCACCTAGCCAACTTATTGCTAAGGCTACCCTTCACTCATTCCCGGGTTATCTAACCACTGCTCTGATACCACTAATGTAGGGTCTTCCTACCTTAACATCAATTAGTACACATATAATGGACAAAACATGCATTTATAACCTCTTAAGGGTTCCGGTTGTAGCTTGAGCTAAGAAGATTACAGGCCAAAATAAAATTTCCAAAAGCTATTAATTACATTCCCAATAATGAATGTTAACGTTATAGGTTTACACTACTCCTAGAGTAGAGACTATCAAAATCCTGCATCCTATATTCATCTTGCTCCTTTTAGCTCACCTCCTCAACCCGACCCTAAGCCCTTGGTCCAAAAGTGTACCTACAGGGATAACACATCGTGAGCACATACATATTTACTTAACATGATAGAAAAGACATACAGTAATGCATAGCATCTTAGTTAAGTAAATGTTATTGGTCGTTCTTCAACTTCTTTTGTTATCCCTGATTCTTATTCATGTACGAGGGCATCTTACCCCATTGTATGGCATCTTACCATAACATGACCGTCGTGTGGCATCTTACCACAGGGGCATCTTACCCCATCATATGGCATCTTGCCATATCATAACATTATGTGGCATCTTACCACGTGGGCGTCTTACCCACTCACATACATTGGGTGGCATCTTACCACATGGGCGTCTTACCCAATCATATACCTCGTATGACCTTATCATAAACTTACTTATCATAAACGTCATCATCATAAACATCATCATCGTAAACATCATCATAAACATCATCATCGTAACATCATCATAAACATCATCATCGTAACATCATCATCATAAACATCATCATAAACATCATCATCGTAAGCATCATCATAAACATCATCATCATAAACATCATCATAAACATCGTCATCATTATAAGCATCATCATTAAATGTAGGAGTATGGTTTACCGTCCGGTGCCTTTACGTTTCTTACGTACCTTTTCAAAAAAGGAGGAGTCAACAGACTTTATCTCCTTGATGGTGCCGGTACCTGGGATGGCTCTACAAGACCACACAATACCATATTAGATGCCTCAATACTATCTCACATCATAACTTAACAAAATAAAACATCATTACATTTTTCAACTTTCTGCCTCTCCCGATCGATCGGCCCAAGGTCTCGATCGATCGAGAAACTGTGCACAAACAGTGCCTTAGTATAATGTCTCGCTCGATCGATCGAAACATTTTACCGATCGATCGAGGAGCTTCACCGATCGATCGAGAAATCCTTCGATCGATCGGTACTTAAAAATCAAAACATGCTTTAGACCTTCTGTCTCGCTCGATCGATCGGGACCAAATCTCGATCGATCGAGAGCTCTGAAAAAATCGGGACTTTCCCAGATTTTTGAGCACCTCTTTTCACATCATCTTTTCTACTTCATAACACATCTTACTTGCTGAAACAACCATGTGAAGAACTTCATAAAATATCCATGTAAGCACTTAAATAAAAGGTTTAATAAAACCTAAGCTAACATGCATCATAACATCATCATAATCTTCATCCTCAACCAACTTTAACAAAAACAGAGCATGCTTATCTTCTTTCCAGATTTTCGAGCACATAGTTTCATAAGAAGAAAACCAACATATAACGTAAGTAATATACTCGAACATACATGCTAGGAGCTTCATAATACTTCCATGTAGACATACATACCAAGGTTTCGTTCATACCTACTCTAGCATGCATAGAAGTCCTCACTACAAAACCCAACTCAACCCGAAAACCCAGAAAACAGGGTCATGGATTACCTCACTCTTTTTGCTCCCTTTTTGGCAAGGATTACTCAACCAGATCCACCAGCCAAATCTCCACCTTCTGTAGTTCTTTCTGGACGATTTTGGGGGGAGAAGGGAAGGAAAAGTGTCTTGGAAGCAAATGAGTGAAGTATGGGTGAGGGATGTGATGGGAAATGGGCTGCCAAGTGGGGGGGGGGGGGGGGGGCGTGTGGCAGGGGTAGGTGGTGTGGGTTGGGTGGTCATGTGGTGTTTAATTGTGTCCCGGTATTTAGTACGATGTATTAAAATATCCTCACTCGATATTTTATAACTTCATTTAAATTAAT
This sequence comes from Haberlea rhodopensis, assembly GCA_907163345.1. NCBI lineage: Eukaryota > Viridiplantae > Streptophyta > Magnoliopsida > Lamiales > Gesneriaceae > Haberlea > Haberlea rhodopensis. Next base: position 3,951 of record CAJQUN010000664.1, read on the forward strand.
ACATCCTTTTAAAACACCTATCATGCCCCCTAATTCATATCAGCATATCGTAATTATATTCCCCCAAATTAATTACACCACAATCCTTAACCTTAACATAAATCATCATAGCACATAATCATATAATATTTCGGGGGGTATTACAATATCCGGATGATCTCATAGATTTGAAGCAGCTTCGGAGTTTTCTTAGAGTTGTTAATTTGGCTGGATGTTTATCAACAATCTGGCAATGCACAGGAAGGAGTTCAGTCCAATGGTAAAAAAAATGTTAAGTTTGAGTGGAATGAATATCATCGACAAGCTGTCAAACAACTTAAGGAGGTTTGCAGACAATTACCAAAGCTTGCAATTCCAACGACGAGGATGAACTGATATTATACACAAATGACAGTGATCATTGGTTGGCAGCAGTTCTCGTGAAAGCCACACCAGATGGAGAAATGCCACAACGGTCTACAGTGAAGCGATCTGGTGGCATATCAATAAAAAGGAGTTCTTTGCAGTCCGAAAGGCCTTTAAAAAATGGCCACTATTTTTACTTGCAAAGAAATTTATCTTGAAATAGATAATACAAGTGTTAAGTCTTTTCTGAAAAATAAAATTGAATTAAAACCAGAAAAAGCTAGACTTTTAATATAGCAAGCTGAATGCCAATATTATGATTATGATATTGTAATTTTGAAATTTGATAAAAATTTCTTGCAGATTTCTTAGCACGAGATGGAGGGACACTTTGCTAGCGATACCCTCAAACAAGCTAGGCATATCAGAGAAAACCTGGAGATCCTTGAACGAGATTTTGGGACTCTTTGTCTCAATGCTGAGGTCACAGGATGACTACAATAGGTAGATCGAGACCTAGTTTCCGGTCATATACGAGTAAGTCTTCAGGCCCAAACGCTTGTTCGAAGTCTTGAAGGGGCCTATCCTCCCGGCCGCTTCTCCAACGATGCAAAAGGAGTGTTTAGAGAACGAGACGCATCTAACCCGGAGGCAAAAGATTCACATACCCCTGTCATAGGTGCTACAGATGATTCATTCCTTGAGGATATACAAGCTATAGCTAATGTTGAGGGTCAGATGTCTTCACAATCTGAACCTTCAAGTCAACCCAGCACCTCTGGGGTAAAAGAGGGAGAGTTTAACCTTAGGCCACAGAGAGACACTTATAGGGTTCAAATTAACAAGGATTTAGTTTATTCTCCTATGTAGGATTACCAGCGCACTTGCGAGTAACTGATAACAGACGGGGTATCAACCTAGAAAATATAATTGTTGATATCTCCGGAAATACCCGAGGGTTTGGATAAAACCAGGCAGCCATCCAAACAATGTACATGAATGGTATAATTTCGGAGCTCTTGCTTCAATTTATAATGTTGCACCAGGTTTCTCTGAAATTTCCAAACTATCCAAATAGATTAGAGAAGCTGTCCACGAGACATGGTTGAATAATCCACATTTGACCAGATGAGAAGTAGTGGGGTTATATTTTATCAGTGCAGCTCCTGAACCAGCAAAGAAAGGCTTCATGGAAGCTTTTCATTTCATCAAGCTCAGTCGACCAGACAGTAACGCTTTGAAAAATATCAAGATCATGTTACAAGAGGACGCACCAGTATTAGTTGGAGCAAAAACAAAAAACGAAGCTTCAACTAGACGAGCATGGGGACATTGGGTTTGTCTAACCGAGATGGATAAAGCCAAATTTCCATTCAATTTCTTCCAAAATTCAGCCAATGGAACATTCTTGCTGAATTCTATGACAGGAACTACTACAGGATTTGTCGAAGAACTCTTCGAAACAAAGAGGAGAATTCTTTGCAAAAACAAGATTCCGACTAGTAAAGAAACTTATCGGAAGTTCTGCAACATGGCACACATCGGCCGATGGAAAGATCGGGTTTGCCACGCGTGCCCAGAACAGAAATAACCAGAGTTCGGGAAAGGGTTCTTGCCCAACCTGGTCGACAGGAAGCAGGAAAAGATAAAAGACCTGCTGACAAGAGAGTACATTTTCCTAAAGCTCGGGGACCACAAAAACCAATAATGTAAAGATTCCCCTACAAAGGACAAAGGTGTGGACCATTATCGATAGTGCGGTAACTATTAAATGCACTCATACATAATGGACTACTCACGAGAAAAGTTATGGCGTATTTAGACAAGAAACGTCTTCACTCACAAGAAAGTTTTGCGCACTCGGACAAAGGTGCCAGTCCATGTGAAAGCTAAATGCGCACTCACTGGCGCACTCAACATTAAACAAGAGTTTAGAATCCGCATTTGAAGTCCGAATTCATGCTTATATAAGTCCAGACATTCAGGAAGCTAAGGACATCGAAACTTCTCCATAATTGTCTGAGAAAATATAATATTGTAGTCTCCAAGCTGTAAATTTATCAACTTCCATAGCTTGATAATAATCTATATCTTTTGTAATATTTCTGTTTTTCAATTCAGTTTGTAAATGTGTTTCAGTCAAGGCTCATTATATGGGAGGCTAAACAAGTTAGTCTCCTCCCAATAGGAGATGTATTAATGTATTAAATTATAAATATTCCAGAATAAAAGAAAGGCTGTTGCCCATTTATCTCTAAAATTTCTTTAAAATCTTTTTTTATCTGGTTATATTATACGCCCTAAGGTAGAAAAGAATTAGGGTTGTGATGCCTACTGTTGAAAGCCCCATTGCAGAACCATCGGATGCAATCGTGTGGTTGATGGTGAGGAGGCATCGTAAAACCTGGTGGGATACTCGATGGTAGTTTAATCAAGAAGGTAGATATCGGTTTGTAAATTTTTTATTGTAATACTGAAGCATGATGGGCCTGTTATAATTTTAATTGCTCAAAATAGTTCATTAGTGAAAAATGAAGTTTTGGGGGTCTTTTTGGGGTTATTTAATTAAATAACCTTAATTAAATAAACAATTATCAAAATAACCACAAAATTTAACAAATTTAAAAACTAACCTGAGCCGCCAACTGGGTTGGCGTGTCCATCGTGTAACGCCAACCCAGTTGGCGTGACCATTATTTCACGCCAACTGGTGGCGTGACTTTCCAGTTGGCGTGAATAATTGGTCACGCCAACTCGGTTGGCGTGACCAATTAATATCACGCGTCACGCCAACCAAGTTGGCGTGACCAATTAATGGTCACGCCAACTGAGTTGGCGTGACTTGGTGTTATAAATTTTTCTCGCCACCTTCTTTCTCGGCCAGAACCTCCAAGTTACAATCGTTCTTCAATCGTTTTTTTCTCATTTTGCTTCTAGTCACTTCATAGTTTCAGAATTTAGAGGTAAAAATCCCGTCGTCGTGTATTAGTTTCTATCGCATTTTTTGTCGCCCGTTCGTCACTGCCGTCCGCTGCCGTCTGCCGCCGCCGGCACCGCCGTCGGTTGCTGATGGCTGGTGGTTGTCGACGGTGGCTGCTATGCTTCGTCATGTTTTATCAGTTTTAAATTATTTTGTTTACTTTATGTTGTCTATATGTACTAATATATTTTTTGTTTCATATAATAGGATGGATCCGATGACCGTACCAGGCCCAATTGACGATCATCTGTTGTCATTGCAGTCATGTCATCGTTCTGAAGATGTATGGGCAGGTGATATTGATCGCCCCTTGCGTGTGAGAAATCCGGGTGGCTATTTTTGGGATCTTTGCCCGACATACATGTTGTAAGTATGTTAAATGAGTTTGGGTTTTATGGTGTATATAGGTGTAATAAGATTACCCTTGACCCCCATCTAATCACGGCGTTAGTAGAGAGATGGCGTCGTGAGACGCACACATTCCATCTTAGATTTGGAGAGGCGACTATTACACTGCAAGACATTGCAGTTAATTGGGGTCTGCCAATAAATGATCTTGCAGTGTCAGGTACCAATTTTGATAAGACAATACCCGAGTGGCAAGAATATTGTGATCGTCATTTGGGATTACACCAGATCCGGGTCACTTTAAAGGTGCATGTTTGTTAATGTCTGCGTTGAGTAATCATTTAGTGATTAATCGCCTCCATTTGCATAGTACGACGGATGAGGTTGCTAAATATGCACGAGGTTGTGCATTATTAATGATAGGTGGAATTATGTGCCCTGATAGCTCCGGTAATACTGTAAAATTATTATACATACAGAAATTAGAAGATATCAGTTCTGTTGGTAATTTTAGCTGGGGTAGTGCTGTGCTGGCATTCTTATATCGTGAGTTGTGCACTTCAGCGGAGAGAGGGAAAAAGTAATATGTGGTGCATTACAACTCCTACAGGTAATCGTTACCTTTATTTGAAAATACTGAAAAAATATATCTTGCATATTTAATTTATATTCTTCATGTTAATGTTTTAGATTTGGGCATGGGCGCGGCTCGAAAGTTTAGCTCCTCAACTAGGACGCCCGAGAATTGATATTGGGCCAATACCAATCGACGAGGACAATTATTTACCTGTTGCTCCATATGGTGCAAGGTGATGTATTACAAATTATGTTGCAATGTATAATATTATATTTTAATATTTTGTTATATAATTTATGTTTTCTGATGATGATTTTGAGTACACAGGTGGACATGTAAATTAAGATTTACAGAAACTGGCACACGTTCATTACGAATTATTAGGTACATCCTTGACCAGCAGCCATTAAGCCAAGTAATTTTATTTTTTATGTTCATGTATAAAACATAATAGTCTTTGAACATTATTTTAATGTAATACTATATTTGCAGTTTAATTGGCAGTCGTACCCTGATGATTATATTGAAGGATTGCATACTGAGTTATGGACATACAGTGGCCCACTGATTTTGTATGACATAGTTGAGATGCATCGTCCTGAGCGGGTTTTTCGTCAAAGCTCCCATATAGAAAGGTGACCGAGCTCTCCCATGTTCCATACACGTTCCGTACTGCACGTTTCAAACTATGCCAACCTTTGGCATATGATATTTCAAATCCATACTTATCTTTCACTGTTTGAATCACATACTTGATTTCATAAGCTGGATCACGACGAACGATTCCCAATAACAAGCTCACAATCATGTTCTTATCCAAGTTCGAATGATCAAGCGACAACTCACTCAACAGACAAGTGTGAGGACCACCATATTTGGTTATTTTGAATAACCCAACTTTTTTATCCAAACATGCACGCAGGTACCATCTGCAAGGTATATCCTCTGTACCGTGTTTGCATATTACTTTCCACAATGTTTTTGTACTCTTAACAACGTGGTACTCACGTTTTGCAACATGTACTGAAAAATCCTTCACAGCTGCCTGCAGATGAAATTTATCTTTGAAGACCATGTTGCAATAGATTTTACCTTTGGAGTAATCATAAAAACTCCCCCAACGGCCTGATGGATTGTCGATCGAATCTCCAAAAACTTCTGGACGTGTCATGGAAAAGAATGGGATTGTTGGATAAAGATTACGATCATTTGTCATGGTTGTAACTGACACTTCTCGTCTCATTGGTGCCTCCTCCTCTTGGTTTTCAAATGCTTCTGCCATCACACCAATATCAATTTCATAATCATCAGCATCAGCCTCATCATCAGATGGAATCCCCTCTGGTTCAGAATGAATTTGATCACCAAAATCAGCAAAACTGTCTGCTCGTGGCTCATCAGCAACATTATCAATATCTACTGGATGATCATCTCGGTCTCTACCACTATATGAACCCTCAGCTTGATGTCGAGCAACAGACGTCTCTTGAATAACAGATGTCGTCAATCCTTCTGAAAAACTGCCACTCATTGGCATTTCTGGAATAGAATCATAATTCCTTGGTTCTGCTTGTATATAAAATTCCAAGCAACTATGACCCTGTTCTGAATCAAGTAGCCATGCTAAATTGTAATCATCATCTATGGGTAAAATAGTCTGACGTAACCCCGAAAAAACTTTGAACATATGCCTAGCATATAATTTCAAAAGAAACTGGTTGCGATCGAACCCAGTGATATCATATACTTTATTTAATAATTGTAGAAAATTAATTGTACGCTGTATGGTTGTACCTCTTGATGGACCACGATCATATCGGACGAACTCAGAATCTTGTACAATATTACCCCCCCCCCCCCCCCCCCCCCCCCCCCCCCCCAATAAAATAAAACTTGAATAGATATATTTTTTTTATAACTATAGATAATTAAATATTACTAGTAGGTAATAAAATCTTTTCTGATAGAGAAGATCAGCTAAAGCTGCAACTACAGAGCATACTCAGAATTTTATCATATAACAAAAATATTACATGAGACTCGAGTGAATTGTGTGGGAGAAATGAGAGGCGGATGGTTTTATTTATAGCACAAATAGAGACGCCAACTGGATTGGCGGGACTAATATATTTAAAGTCACGCCAACCCAGTTGGCGTGAACGTATAAAAACAAAGGTCACGCCAACTGAGTTGGCGTGACTATTATTCTACGCTTGACGTGACCAATATTTTATATGGTCACGCCAACTGGGTTGGTATGACACATTGAACACGCCAACCCAATTGGCGGCTAAGGTTACTTTTTAAATTTGTTAATTTTTGAGGTTATTTTGATAATTGTTTATTAAATTAAGGTTATTTAGTTAAATTACCCGTCTTTTTGCAAATGTCTAGAAAATATAAGGAGTTATTTACGATTTAGGAAAGAGCTTTTAAGACATTTGGGGTTGCAAGGGAGTTAAAACAAAGAAGTAAAAGTTAATGGGGCGCTCAAACATAATTTCTTTTACAGGGAGTGAGGTTAAAGAAAACTTTAGGTAGATAGATTTTAGGTGATTTTAACATTCTTCTAATATTTAATTATATTTTAAAATTGTTTAAAAATTTTGAAAAAAATATTTTAATACACGTGCATTGCACGTGCCGCTACCATAACTAATATAAAATAAAATTTTGTTAAATAACATTGCTACTCTCTAAGTAACACACCCTCCCAGCATTTCAATGTCATGGCCTAAAACTTCAGCAGGCCTAAAACACACTCACTACAGACACCATTTCACAATCTCTCAGATCTTCGTTCTTTATCATCCTTGAAAGAATAAACCCCGTAGAAAATTCGAAATGGGTTCGAATTCTGAGGTTCAATTTCAAGATTTGAACCTCTATCCAGACCCTCCAGCCGCTAAAAATGTGCCCAAAATTGAACCAAAGCTTGAACCTATGGATGAACCATTACCACCCGTACCTCCACCCCTGTCCTCACCACCTCCCCAGTCTCCTCCCGTCGCCTCCTATGTGTACTCTGAATTTTCCCGCATTTCTGAGCTGTTCCGCTCTGCCTTCGCACAACGCTCGGAGGAAAACGGAGACGGTCCAGTGCTACCCGATTCCGACCCGGATTCGCTGGCGCTGGTCCCTGTTCAGGACTCGGAACCCCATCTCTCGAAAACTATAGTCCGTGGCACCCGTAAGTATGAGCAGCGCTCTGCTGAACTCGTTCGAGTCACTGATATGAAATCCGAAGATCAGCGATACTATCGCGGCTTAATTCGAAAAACTAGGATGCTGTACGATTCCTTGCGGGTATTTGCTGTGGTTGAAGATGAAAAGCATAAGAATGGTGATAATGGGCTCGTTCTTCATAAGCGGACGAGGGCGGACTTGAAAAGTGCCGCATTGATGCGAGAGCGAGGATTGTGGTTGAATCGCGACAAACGGATAGTGGGTGATATACCTGGGGTGATGATTGGGGATGTATTTTATTTTAGGATGGAATTGTGCGTTGTGGGATTACATGGACAGCCACAGGCTGGGATTGATTATGTGCCAGGTAGCCATAGCTCGAATGGGGAGCCTATTGCGACTAGTGTTATTGTTTCGGGGGGTTATGAGGATGATGAAGATTCTGGGGATGTTGTGATATACACGGGCCATGGTGGACAGGACAAGAATGGGAAGCAGGTTATGCATCAGAAATTAGAATGTGGGAATTTAGCACTTGAGAGGAGCATGAACTATGGAATTGAGGTAAGGGTTATCCGTGGTTTGAAACACGGGGGTGGTGTTAATGGTAAAGTTTATGTTTATGATGGTTTGTATAGAGTTGTTGAGACTTGGTTCGATATGGGGAAGTCGGGGTTTGGTGTTTATAAGTTTAAGCTAGTTAGGATTGAGAACCAGGTGGAAATGGGGAGTAACGTGATGAAGTTTGCATATAGTTTGAGGACTAGGCCATTGGATGTGCGGCCTAAGGGTTATGTGACACTGGATTTGTCGAAGAACAAGGAGAATATTCCTGTGTTTTTCTTTAATGATATTGATGGGGACGATGGCCCTCTACATTTTGAATATCTTACAATGACGATTTTCCCTTCATATGTTTATAATTGTGGGAGTAAGATTGGATGTAAATGCGTTGGAGCATGTTTGAATGATTGCTCTTGTGCAATGAAAAATGGAGGCGAGTTTGCGTATGATATGCATGGGATTCTGGTAAGGGGAAAGCCATTGATTTTTGAGTGCGGCCAAAATTGTGGCTGTCCCCCCAGTTGCCAGAATCGTGTGAGCCAAAAGGGTCTTAAGAATCGATTTGAAGTGTTTAGGTCGAAGGAGACTGGTTGGGGTGTTAGATCGTTGGACATGATCCAAGCTGGCTCCTTCATTTGTGAGTATGCTGGAGTTGTTCTCACTCGTGAGCAAGTTCAGATTTTTACTATGAATGGTGATAGATTAATTTATCCTAGTCGCTTTGTTGACAGATGGGGTGAATGGGGTGATTTATCACAAATATTTTCTGACTATGTTCGTCCAGAACATCCAACAATCCCTCCTTTGGATTTTGCCGTGGATGTATCAAGAATGAGGAACTTAGCATGCTATATGAGCCACAGTTCAAGTCCGAATGTTATGGTGCAACTTGTGTTGTATGATCACAATAATGTGTCATTTCCTCGCCTCATGCTGTTTGCTCTGGAAAATATCCCTCCTATGAGAGAGCTTAGCCTTGATTATGGGGTTGCTGATGAATATATGGGGAAGCTTGCAATTTGTATCTAATTATCTCTCTGAGCTGGTTCAATTTTGAAGATGATGGACTGCTTACTAAGGTAAACTTTAACTTTTTTTCAGATTTTTTTCAAAGAAGCGTCTCTATTGCTTTTGATTCCAATGAGTTTAAATGCTTTGATTTCTTGGATCTATGTATGACTTATTGACATTCACATGCTGACTTGATGGACTTCTATCTATTATTATTTTTCTAACAACTCTGAGGCATATTGGTGTTTTACTATGCAATTCGTTAAGGTGCAGTTGGAAATGATTTAGCATGGTATTTTTTTCCTTGACGCGCAGCCATGTTTAGTTGAGACAATTGGTTGGTCTCCTCAACCTTTTACGAAATCCATTTTTTGGCTTAATTCTTTTATATTTTTGTAGATTTTTTGGGATATACAATACAAACGACTTTGTTCATAGGTGAAAAGTTAAAAAACTTAATATAATATGGTTAAAAATTCTAAGAGATTACATTGAATAGTTCTTCGAAGCTAAACTTTGCTTACAGTGAGTTATCTTTCTTTTGCTAATTTGAAGCCTAGACAAAGGATGGGTCAGCGGCAATGGAGTTGGTCTATGTTTTATGTTGGTAATAGTGAAAGTGGGCAAGACTCCTGGCCTATGCTCTGGTGAAAGGGTTAGTATAAGGTGAGATTGCTTGAAATGCTGAAAATCTTGTTCTTTAGTTGGCAAGTCGATGGAGCTTGCAAATGTTAAGACCTAAAATAAGTACTACTGTAGCATGTTTACAAGAAATAAAATGGAGTTGGGAGAAAGTGAGACCTGTTAGAAACCCAGGGTACTAATTATGATACACAGTATGGGACGAGCTGTAGGTCAAGCTGCATTAGTTGTAAGTTTTCTATAGTGAAACTTTATCACCTCAACATATAGCTACCAATATGAAGTCTAAAAAGTTGGACAAGGGGGAGAGAGTACAACCACCATGGGTGGATAAAGGCAATAATAATGGAGGATAAATTTAGAGAGTCAATCTTTTCTATCTTGTGTTTTATTATTCTCCTCTGAATTAATTACATGATAGAGTCAAATATATATAGAGAACTCATAAGACTCCTAATCCTAGAATAAAGGAAACAACCACCTAATCTATAATTTAAATAAAAGATAAAGATATTAGAGGATAAACTAAAATCCTCTCAAACTTATCAACACTCCCCCTCAAGCTAATGTGTACAAGTTGTGCATTCTCAGCTTGTCTATGAATCTTTCAAACATGGGTCTAAACAATGCTTTTGTCAGTATGTCAGAATATAATCAATGATAATTGTTCCTTCATCAATCTTTTCTTTAATGAAATGTCTGTCTACTTCCACATGCTTTGTTCGATCATGATGTACTGGGTTGTGTGATATATCGATAGCTGCCTTGTTGTCACACAGTAGTTTTAGGGGCTTTGTTGTACTCAATCTCAATTCTTCAAGCATCATTTCCAACCATAAGGCTTCACATACACCATGAGCAACTGATCTTAATTCTGCTTCAGCACCTGCTTCTTGCTACAATTGGTTGCTTCTTACTTCTTCAAGTCACTAGATTTCCCAATACAAAGGAACAATACCCATATGCGGAACTTCTATCACTTATTGAGCCTGCCCACGACATCAGTACAAATTTCAATACCTCTTGCATCTGTTTTTTTGAAGAATAGACCTTTCCCTTGTGTTCCCTTTAAGTACCTCAATATCCTGTAGACTGCCAACATGTGTTCTTCCAAAGGAGCATGCATGAATTGACTTATACAACTCACTGGAAATACTATATCTGGTCTAGTGTGAGATAGATAAATAAGTTTCCCTACCAGACGTTGGTATCTCCCTTTATCTACCTGGTTACTACTCATTGTTTCACCTACTTTCAGATTAGGATCCATTGGAGTATCAACTGATTTACACCCAAGCATCCCTGTCTCTTTCAGAAGATCTATCACATACTTTCGTTGACAAACAGAAACTCCAGATTTGTTCCTTGCTACTTCCATACCGAGGAAATACCTCAACTTTCCCAGATCCCTCATTTCAAATTCTACTGCAAGTTTCCCTTTCAATCTCTCCATTTCTTCTGGATCATCCCCCGTGAGAATAATATCATCTACATAGACAATCAGTAGAGTTTTTCTTCCATTCTTATGTCTATAGCACAATGTATGATCAGCATTGGCCTGGTGATAATCAAGTTTTAAGAATGCTTTCATAAACCTTCAAACCTTTCAAACCAGGCTCGTGGAGACTGTTTCAATCCATACAGTGACTTTTTTAATTGGCATACCTTCCCTTGCTTGCTTTCCTCATCAAAACCAGGTGGTAGGGTCAAGTACACTTCTTCTTCCAGATCTCCATTTAGGAATGCATTCTTTACGTCCAACTGATAAAGTGGCCAATCCAAATTTGCTACTACTGATAATAAGACTCACCGTATTAATCTTGGCAACTAGGGCAAATGTTTCCTGATAATCAATGCCATAGGTTTGTTTATAGCCCTTTGCGACTAACCTTGCTTTGTATCGTTCAATTGAGCCATCAGTCTTGTATTCTCCGTTGGTTTTTAAACAACTTCCCATGTGCCATTAGTTTCTAATGTTCTCATCTCCTCTAAAACAGCCTTTTTCCAGTTTGGATCATTCCAGGCTTCTTGTATTGTATTGGGAACTTTGGTATTTGAGAGGTTGGAAATCAATGCTTTAATAGAAGTGGATAGATGCCCACAAGTGACAAGACACAAATTTAGCCAAGGGATGTTCTGTGCAGGATCGTGTCCCTTTTCTTACTGCTATTGGTATATCAAGATCAGAGATATCAAAGTCGGGGTTAACTGTTACCTCATTCGACTCAGATTCCGAATTGGAAGATTGATTGTCCAAGCGAATGTCGTTCACGGGTTCTTCTGGCCTTAATTCCTTGGTTGGAGGATTCTTTCGTGAGTAGTGAAAAAGAAACGGTAAGAGATCTCCCCCTGCTGTGGAATGTTCTAGAGAGGGAGATTGAGACGGAGCGGGAACAGACTGAATATGCATAGGTGAAGAAGGAGCGGACGGTGGGGGATCTCATATGTATTCCCAATTACGAGGAAGGACTGTGTTAGGGCAGTCAAATTGTGTAATCTCCCCGGCTCCCCCTTACCACAAGAGGCCGAATTTTGTTTGGGAAAGAATGGATCATTTTCAAAGAAATTGACATCCCTAGATATGAAATATTTTTTTCAAACCCACAAAATAGCACCGGTATCCTTTTTGGGTGGAAGAGTAACCCAAAAAAATGCATTTGAGTGACCGAGGATCTAGCTTACTACGATGTGGATCATGATTATGCACAACGGCAGAGCAACCAAATACCCTGAGTTCGAGGTTTGAAAATGAACGATAGTCCGGGAAAGAATTATGTAAGCAATCAAGAGGGGATTGAAAGTTTAGGATTCGAGAAGGCATCCTATTAATTAAGTAGCACGCAGTTAAGAGCGCATCGCCCCAAAAGTGTTTTGGGACGTGAGAAGTGAATAAAGGGATCGAGCAACTTCTAAGAGGTGGCGATTTTTACGTTCGGATGTACCGTTTTGTTGGGGTGTGTGTACACGCGAACTTTGATGGATGTGGCCATTGCTATTTAAAAAATCATGAAAGCGAGAGTTAAAAAACTCAGTGCCATTATCTGTACGTAGAATTTGAATGAATGTGTTAAATTGTGTTTTGATCATGGAGTAAAAATTACGAAAGATATGGCCGGCCTCTGATTTGTCTTTTAAAAGATAAACTCAACAGACACGTGTATGATCATCAGTAAAAGTAATGAACCATCGTTGATGAGAAGAAGTACTAACCCGGGAGGGACCCCAAATATCACAATGAATTAAATTAAAAGGTTTAGAAGGTTGGTACGATACCGACGGAAAAGAAACTAGAGTATTTTTTGATAATTGACAAATATCGCATTGAAAACAATCATTTATCCTAAACAAAGAGGGAAACCATCGTTTTAAATACAAAAAATTCGGATGATCTAGCCTAAAGTGAAGTAGCATGATCCATTGTGTGCGGGAAGGAGATGAAGGGGTTGATGAATTGTGGACGAGATGACTTACTAAAGATTCTGCCTGAAGGTAATAAAGTCCTGAAAGAGCCGTAGCACTGCCAATCTTCCTCCTCGAAATCTGGTCCTTAAAAACACAAGTCGAAGGTGTGAAATAAACATAACATCCCAAATCCTTGGTTAGTTTGCTGACTGAGAGCAAGCTGCATGATAGTTTAGGGACATATAGAACATCTTTAACTATCAAAAAAGGAGTGAGAGAGACATTGCCAATGCCCATAACCGTGGCAAAGGAATCATCCGCAATTTTTACTCTTTGAGGACCAGTGATCGGTAAATATGAAGTAAAGATGTCCTTATTGGAGGACATATGATCCGAGGCACCCAAATCAACAATCCAAGACTTACCGGTCGAATGAAGAGCACTATGGGCCATGCTTAATGTACCTGTGGCAGCAACGTTTGCCGATGAATTCCCATTGACTGACAACAACTTCATAATCTGATCCAGTTGAACTTTGGAGAAAGAAGCATCCGTTGTAGGAGCTTGGCCCTCTGGCGCGATAGCCGCTGTATTGCCTTTCCTCTCCCGAGACTGAAACTTGTTTGGACCCAATCTGCTGGTTTGCCATGGATTTTCCAGCATGTATCGATAGTATGGTAATGTCGTTTGCAGCGCTCACACCAAGGTTTGCCGTCGTTGCTGCATGGGACATGGCTATCAACATGAGGTGGAATAACAAGAGCAGAGGAATCAAAAGTAGGAAGAGTGGAATGAAGCATCACACGCTTCCGACTTTCTTCCCGGCGAATAATTGCAAAAATTTCATCCATGGCAGGAAGGGGCGATAGCCCCAGAATGCGGCCTCGAACTTCATCCAATTCGTTATTCAACCCAGACAAAAAATCATTTATCCGGTCTTTAGCAAGCATCGATTGATACATGAGTCCATCTGCGGGATCTTTCCAATCACAGATCATAAATAAATCCAACTCTTGCCAAACTCGTTTGAGGGAACTGAAATAATGGGTTACATTGGCGTCACCTTGTTTCAGATTTCGTGCCTGGTTACGGAGTTCAAACACTTGTGAAGAATCTGCGAAATCAGAGTACGTGAGAGTGACAGCGTCCCAAATATTTTTGGCCGTAGGATGGCAAAGGTACATAATACTAATGTTGTCGTCCATGGAGTTAAGTAGCCAATCCATCACCATGAAATTCTGGACATCCCAAAGTCGGAACGATGGATCGGTGGGCAGCAGTGTAGTGATTGAACCATCTAAATAACCAAATTTTCCTTTTCCACGGATTACTAATTGAACGGACCGCGACCACTGAATAAAATTGCCACCATTCAATTTGTGATTCGTAATCTGTAGAGATGTTGAATCAAAAGTGGCAGATTGTTGATGCGGTATAGTTGATGAACTAGCGGAAGAGCCACCATCAACCGTACTCGTAAAAGACGTGTTGACCATCCTTGATCACGTAATAGCAACAATATGGGCGGTCTGTAGATCGTTGTAAAAACGAACAAAATTGCGTGGAAAAAATCTGCGAGATGCGCTAAAAAAATTTGCGAAATTCGATTGATAAGCAGTAGAGATGCTGCGATCAACAATGGGTAAATCGGAATGATGATCACAAGAATGCAGCGAAATCTGATTGATAGAAACGAAGGAAAAAAACCAACAAAAAAAAAATCAAAGTCGCGATCGGTTGATGAAAAAACGACGTGAAAAAAAAAATTTCTCGTTTTTATTTTGCCTTTATTGCTCTGATACCATAAAGGCAATAATGATGGAGGATAAATTTAGAGAGTCAATCTTTTCTCTCTTGTATTTTATTATTCTCCAATGAATTAAATACTTGATAGAGTCAAATATATATAGAGAACTCATGAGACTCCTAATCCTAATACCAGAATAAAGGAAACAACCACCTAATCTATAATTTAAATAAAAGAT
Organism: Haberlea rhodopensis; assembly: GCA_907163345.1. Taxonomy (NCBI): domain Eukaryota; kingdom Viridiplantae; phylum Streptophyta; class Magnoliopsida; order Lamiales; family Gesneriaceae; genus Haberlea; species Haberlea rhodopensis. Next base: position 18,991 of record CAJQUN010000664.1, read on the forward strand.
AAAGATATTAGAGGATAAACTAAAATCCTCTCAAACTTATCAACATTGGACTTTAAGTATCAATCCAAGGACAAGCTATTAGGGCAAGATGTTTGAAAATTAGAAGTTGATCCAAATAGGATGTGTGTGGAGATGTTGAAAATAATTAAATCTTTATCCGTATAAGTACTTGAAGGGATAAAATTGCTTGGTCTACCTTGAAAGGACTCTTGATGGTGGAACAAAGGTGTCCAAAGGGTTATTAAGGGGAAAAGAGACCTATATAGAAAACTGTCTGTCAAACGGGATACAACAATTTCCGCATGAACGGATCTCTTTTGCATTAATTTTTGGTGATCTATGCATTATTTATAGTTCATGGTTTTTAGTGTTTTCCGCTGACATGATGTTAAATTGATAGGAGCCTTAGAGGTGGGCGTCATGTAGGTTTCTTGTTTTAGGGTAGATTTGGATTTGAAGAAATAGCAAATTTTTGAACTGCGACATTGGAAATTTGCCATTTAAATACCTGGGTTTACCGATTGGGGTTTCTTAAAGAAAGAAATTATTTTGGGAACCAGTGGTCGAAAGATTCAGGAGAAGACTCGCGTCTTGGGAGGATAAGAGTCTGTCTTTAGGGGGTCGTATGATATTACTCAATGCTGTGCTCTCCGCTCTACCGATCTACTACTTCACTTTCTTCTGTGCTCCAAAGTGTATCCTTTCCAAATTGCAATCTTTGCAGACTGCTTTTCTTTGGGGGGGAGGAAAGGGTTCTAGAAAAATTGCTTGGGTTAAATGGTCTGAAGTTTGTAAATCTAAAGTCATGGGTGGGTTGGGGGTGAGGAATTTGAATTATTTCAATAATATGGCTTTAATGGGAAAATGGGCTTGGGATATAATTAGGGAGTCAAATTCATTATGGAAAAGGGTGCTGATATCCAAATATGGACCTCTGTCTTGGGATTCCTTGACGGGTAGTTTGTCTGCGGCTTCTAACCTTAATCAGTGTTCTTTCTAGTGGAAGGACATTAGGAAAACTATTTTTAATAAGGACTTAGTTTGGTTTACAGGGGGATTGATTAGACGGGTGGGTGATGGGACTCGTACTAGATTTTGGAAAGATCCTTGGGCAGGGAATGACAGCTTACTTAATCTTTTCCCTAGATTAGCTAACATTGCTAGGGATAAAGACATTTTCATTAGTGATATGGGGGTTTGGTAGGAGGGGGTTTGGTCTTGGAATTGGGATTGGAGATGAGAGTTATTTTCTTGGGAACATGTATTATTTGCAAATTTGTTATCTTCTATCAACATGATCACCATGACGCAGGGCAAAAACGACGAATGGAGATGGAAGCATGAGATAAAAGGGAATTACTCTGTTGCATCGGCTTATTATTCCTTGCAGGACACCAACTCAGCGCTCGATTGCTCTCCAGCTTATCAGATAAATTGGAATAGTTACTCTCCTAACAAAATAACAACCTTGATTTGGAAGATTTTTAAGGATCGTATTCCAACGAAGGTTAATTTGCGCTATAGGGATATCAGAACGGGACCGATATTGGACCTATGTGATTTCTGCCAGGAGGATGAAGAGTCAATGGAACATTTATTTTTCCTATGTAGGAAGTCTCATTCAGTTTGGATGCAGTGCTATGCTTGGTTGGGAATGTCGGTTGTTCTGTCTAATGCACCCAAAGAGCATATTATTCAACACAGAGGACTATGGACACACTCAAAGGGTTTAAAAGAATGGTTAACAATTTGGCAGACGGTTATTTGGTCTATTTGGCTAGAGAGAAACAGACTAATATTTCGAAGCACAATTGAAGAGGGAGCCTCGGTGGTGGATTTGATTCAATTCAGGAGCTGGTTTTGGATTAAGAACAGATCAAAGGAGTCTTTCAGTTACTCCTTGGCGGATTGGATAAGAGAACCAATTAGTTGTATCTTATATTAACTCTTTCGTTTTAGCTTTTTTCAGTTTTTTCTAATGTGTAATCCTTAAGACTTTTTGGTGTACCTCTGGTACATTCTATTTATATATTTTATTTGCTCGATCAAAAAAAAAATAAAATCCCATATGTAGGTACTGAGTATTACTACCCGAATCTAATTCACCCGACTTATATGGTTACTCAACTAGTATGTAGCCAGTTCCTATTTTATTTTTCATCTTCACTTGATTAAACATGAGTTTTACCTTTTTCAATTTATCAACTACTAGAATCATGGAGAAAACGACCCAATTCTTGCTAAATTCTCAAAGTATTATCCTAGTTATCAAATTAGATATCATAATATTAATTGTTGTCATCAACCAAATTCATTGACAAATCATAAAATCGAACTAACGTAAAAGTAAGTTGGTGAGAAATTAGGATTCTAAAGTATTTGTGGAGATTGGAACCACAATTATATCGCTAGCCATTCTGAGAGAATTTAGACGATGTTTGGTTATGTTTTGGTGTTTCCAAGATCTTGGGAATGTGATTCTATAAATTGATTTTGAAGATGAGATTATTAGTTATTTCAAGGAGATAGAAATTACGGTTGCAATCAAGTCATGCCAGTTTTTGTTGGGACAGTGTCTAGTGGTTAGATGAAGTATTATGTTTAAATTGAGGTGATGGTTTATAAAATAAAGTGTTTTATGGGGACAAAATAGTGTTCTTTTTTGCGCCTGAGAGTCTTAACACCAGCAACAAAATTGAAAATGATTAGAGTTAATTTGTACGAAGGGGGCACTCTTTCTAGATAGGTAGCCCAGAAAAATTTCCTTTCGAAGTTGGTTTTGAAAAGACCACCTATAAAGTTAATGTCACACACTTTTGCTTTCCACCATTTTAGTATATTGAACTTTTCCTCATCATCCCCATAATCTTCAATCAAATGCTTTTCCAACATTGAGTTAACTTTCACTTTTATCTCGAAGCTTGAGGCTTTCAAACTGATCTTCCAAATATGTTCGAGATGCCATCGTAGAATTAGAATGAAAAGTTCTAGAGTCAAGTAAAAGTGATGAACACGATAGATTTAAACACGATAGATTTAATGAGTGTGTCTGAGAAGCAAATATGAGTTGTCTAAGTAGGCAAATATGGACCTTATATCCAAACATTTGATTTATGCAAAATTGCACGTTTTGTTTCATCACACTCGTTGCAACGTTATCATTTATTGTTTCAAATTGAAACTAAATGAACCCCAATTTATGCGCGGTTCAAGATCATTACATAGGTCATATTCAGGTTCATATTCTCAATTGATTTCTGTAGTTTGGTATTGAAAGAGAGTTTATTGATTATGTGAGTGAATAGATTTACAAAATATTCATAGAGTTTATGTCCGCCTAATTTCCCTAAAACTTATGAATGAAATCTGATATCAATTTAATATAAAACATAAATTTAAAGCTAAGATAAAGAACTATCTTACCTACTAATAATTATCTATTATTAATTTTCAATGAGCCTAGGATTTGTTTACTGGCTTCTTGATCTTTCTTTCTTTCTTTTTCTTTTTCTTGCACGACCCTAGTTGCCTTTTGTAAACTTTCGTAGTACCTCTGGTACTCTTTTATATATTATGCCCTTTTCCGACAAAAAAAAAAAAAAAATTCAACACGCCCCCAGTATATGTGTTAAGGTTGCAGGATCGCGTATGGGATGATGATGTTAGTGTTCACGGGGTACTTTTCACGGGTCAGGGTACTGTTCACCAATGTTGTTGGACGGGAGTTTGGGGAACAATAGAGAGAAAGAGCAATGAAGGCAGGAAACCTTCTCAAGGATTTATTTAATTCAAAAACTTCATTATTAATATCTCATTAATAAAACATCCCTATTTATACAATGAAATTCCCTATCTCAAATAAACCAAAAATCCTATAAAATAAATCCTAGATAAACCAAAATCCTAGAGAAGACCAAATCCTAAATCTGAAATCAAAAACCAAATCTGAAATCCTAATCCTAATCATAAACATAATAGAAGTCCAAACTACTCAATCTTTTTTGGGCTAGCCATGAGTTTCATGGCCCATAACAATGTGTCGGTCATGCCTAGCCTGTAACTGATGTCTTGAAAAAGAGGTCGATGAAGAGCCTTTTCAGGATGTCTGCTACTTGCAATTGTGTGAGAATATACCTCATGTCAATAATCTTCTTTGTGAAATAGAATATTACAAGATTTAACAAGGTTCTAAATGTGTCTACATCCTTTGATTTCTTACCACCACGCCAGTTTGAAACAGAACTCAACTGTGCAAGTACTGTATTAGATCTATCAATTCTCAATAATTAGTATTTCTGGACAATTTATACTCTCATGTGGTCTCGGGATAAAGGATGGTGCCAGTACAAAATTTTAAAGTGAACATCTCTGTTTTAGAATTCAAATTTTTTTATGATTTGAATGTGTTGATTCTTACGTGATTTAATTTCCTTGTACAGATATAAGTGGATAATCTTTTGTGCGACTCCCACGTTTTTGGCTGTGTATTTTACCCTAGATTTTTGTGGATGGTGCTACCTTTTGCAGCAGCGTTTCTGCTGGATGGAGTTCTTTCTCCATATGGCGGTAAGTAACCCCTGCATATAGCAACAATAGATACACAGAACTTTGATTATATTTTTCGCAATTGTATGAACTCATGGACTATTAGCCAGTGTATATTCATATGGGAATCCATGTTGCATGAAATTGTACAGAAAATATAGATGCTTCTGTCAATGGATGATCCTAACTTAAGTTTTTTCAATGAGCACAAGAATAAAGGATAAAGAATTATGAAATAAATGGGAAGTCCTGAATCTGATACTGTCTGCATTTCTGAGAAAGACAGTTTCGAGACACTAACAATTATTGAAGGAGAATGTCATTTAAAAAGATGGAAAACCATAAAATGTTGTAATCATATCCATCCGTCCAAAATAATATAACTTGTGTGAGAGACCAAAAAAGAAAAAAGTATGCACTGTGTGAGTTGAAGTTGGGGACGTGGTTTTTTGGTGACTGTGAATACAATGGAATTTGGTTTGAGACAGAATAACGGAGAGTCTTTTGGGGTCCTCCACCTATTCTTGCTTTACCTGAGGGTATTGAAACCTATGAAGTTCTGACTTTGGATTTCATTTAAAATCAAGAGTCTTGGATGTGGAATCTGGGCTAACTGCACTCTTTATGTTGGCATTAGAGACAAAAAAACTTGTGATTCTGTACCAATGTTGTTCAATTACTATGTTTACACATGTTATATTATCGTAAGTTTTACGTATTGAACATAGACATTATTGATACTAGATGTTTGGTGCATCTACGTGGGCAAGTGGAATTGTTTGAAAAAAAATTTGTAACCTTTCACCCCAACGAACCAATTGTATTGATTGTAACTTCGAAGGGTTGACAAAAAAGATTTTACTTTTCTCATTGTGTTTGGATTAAGACTACCTATTGGCAAGAATTTGTTCATTCCATTGGTATTTTACAAGGTACTTGTGACTCTGATTATTTTGCTAGAACCAAGGTCTTTCTGTACAAACTAATAAATGTATCGTCCTGGTATCTTTTGTAAGAGCTGCATAATGGTGCAAATCAATGCTTGATTTTCAATCAAGTTATTTCTAATAGGTACATTAATCATAAACTGTATAGACAAGAAGCCCACATGGAAGATTTAGTTGATATCTGGGTCAAAAATTGCTATTAAGAATGAAAATGTTGCCCTATGTAGTTTTACTTTCTTTGGTAATTTTTCTGCCTATATACAATCAGTCATTCTGAAACTGCCTCCTTGATTGTTAGGTGTGGCTTTTATCTGTAGTAAAAAGATTCAACGCATCATCATTTAATTCGAAAAATTAGAAGGATATTATTTAATCTTTTTAAGAAGTTTTATGCTAATTTGAGTTCTTCATTTAGGCTTTCATCTGCTTTTGTTCCTATCTCGCTAGTTTGCTTTCGGTTCTGTGGGAAAATATATGTGCAAATTAAACTAATGAACCTCTATAAATACTGATGAGAAAGTAATGTGACTCCGTACTCCACCATAGCCCAATATTAACCAATTCAAACATATTCTTCTAATCCATGTGGAAGAGGAGCATCACAGAGTAGGTGCAAACGAGTTGAAGTTTGAAACCTCTGCCGAATAGAATCAATTTTGGTTAAAATACTTGAGTTCAAGCTTGAGCTCTGACTAGTAAAAAAGCTCAACGCGAGTTGGCTTACTAGCTGAACTTCACCTCACAAATTTTATTTTACAAATATATCAATGAGTCCATATCATGGATTTGATTCATGGCTTCGAGTCATGAATGTTTTAATCAGCTTTATTTCTATAATGATTATTAATAGATTTATGTAACGATGGTAATATAAATATAATTTTAGAAATTATTAAAATATAAAATTCTTTAAAATCTATTTGTGAGTTCATGATCTAGATCACGAGTTTTGAACAACTAGAGTTGAACTTAAGCTTGTCAGAATGCCAGAATTTCGTGAGCTCCAGCTTGAATCAGCTCTAGGATGATTGAACTTGTGTTGATTTGGCTTAATAAGTTTGTAAGCGATTCGACTCAATTGATACCCATAAGTGAGATGCTAATTAAATACAAAGATGTTTAGTTTTTACCTCACGGGCAAGTGGTGTAACTAGTTTAAGAAAATATTGTTTATATTTAGCATTTACATCATTGATACCTAGTTTTACCTACCATGAGTATTGTCTTAATATGGTCCCAGTGTCTTTTCTTCTTTCAACTGGATCAGTATATAAAGAATGTCACCTTCCGTCAGCTATGGCCTATTCGAAGTACTAATGTGAGTCCAAATTCTTGGAACATTTCTCAAGTCCAGAAACTATCCTTGTAACTTTATCCATCCAACCTAGCAAAGGAAAGTAATCAGCCCAAGAACACCCGAGCTTAGTGTTTTTTTTTTGGTCGGAAAAAGACATTAAATAAAAGATAAAAGAGTACCAGAGGTACTACGAAGGTTTACAAAAAGACAAACATGCGAAAAACATCAGGATGCTAGTAAACAAACCCTAGGTTCAATCATCCAGAGGAAGTCTCCCTGTAAGATTTCCCAAAAGCAGATCGACACGACAAACATAATAATGATTCACTTAAGTTGATGGGCACAACTTTATCTGCTTTGTTGGATAAATCCTTAATCATGTGGAAAACCTCATTCTTAAGAATCGGAGTGAGAATTTACTTGCTTTAGACTAAAGAGGTGAATAATAAATTTTTCTCATCTCTCTCCACTGGTCATTATGAGTGGAGATGGCGATATCTTGGCCATTATAACAATCGCTTCTATTGACCTGTTATATATGGTCTATTAGAAATCACTATATTGTTGGTGGTGAATACTTCTTTGGCTATTTTTGCAGAAAAACAACAATTACTGGCATGTTTCCAAGCTTCAGGGACATAATGTGGCCATGTTTCTGGGAATGTTATACTAGACTAGATGAGGGTTTAGGCTGTCGAACTGGTGCAAGTTTCGATTAGCAGGAGCCCTCGAGGGCTTGTGGGGAAACAGGTTTTCTTCGTGGTGTTTTCATGCCATTAATGGATGAGAATGATGATAAGAGCCATTTTTGAAGTGCGTAAAGAGAATCAGAGATGTCAAGCAAGGGTAAGCTTTTTAGACCATGAAAAGCTGGCTGTGTTAACTATTCCTTTACAACGAAACTAGTTGGTGAACAGTTTATTTTTATTTTTATTAGCGTCTGATGTTTTTGAAAAAAAAATGAGAAAAACAATTACAAAATTATATTCGGATCTATGAATTTCTTATCCAAATTTCGATTGTAAAATTTTTAAAATTATTTTTAAAGTGTAGGTAATTAGATATATATTTTTTAAAGTTTATATGTTGCTATTTGAAATACGTTTAGTTTGCTTTTCTTAATTTGGGTTATATATTTTAAAAGTTTATAAAATATGATTTTAATGCAAGTAGTTTTTATGTATCATATAATACTTATGAGAGAATCTATTTTGAATACCAATATTAATATGATTGTATATATAGTCTATCAAAGTCTCGATTGAGTACATTTACTATTTTAAAGTAAAAAAAGTCATTAAAAATATATAATGAACACACCGACCTAAAACTGGGTTTAGAATAGGAACCAATGTTGCACGGGCAGCGGGCAAGGATACGACACGATATGGATATAAGATATGGATTTTCTAAGTTACAGAATACGATAAGTTTAGGATATGATAATAAATTTTTAATTTTCTATATATTCTATATATACACCATAGTATAATGTACTGAAATTTATGAAGAAACTTCATTAATAAGTATCTGAATAATAAAATTAAAATGAAGTAAAGTTTTAGATTTGTTATTCACTAATTGCATAAAATATCACTCAAACTATATAAACATAAATAATAATAATTCTTTTAACATATTTTTTTATACTACATTAGATATCACTCAAACTACACCAAATATTCATCAAGTAACACAAAATACCTTTTTCTTAATATTTTTTTAAAAAAAACTGTTGTAAAATTTCACTTTTCCCATGATCACGGCATGTCAGAATTGATTTTATTTTATTTATAAAGAAAACATCCGACATCATGTCACACTTGTGTTATGTCGTGTCCATGTGTGTTGAGTGTCCGACACTATATGTAGTAAATTTTTGGAATACAACATACGTATGAGTAAATAGTGATAAGAATGATTTAAACACCACAAGTAATGCTACACAATTATTCTAAATAGTTAAATAATTCAAACGAGAAGTGAACATGAAAGATCCCCACTAAAACATGTATAATTGTTGCCTACAGCTGATCAATTTTTTTAAAAAATCACCACAACCAGAACTAATTGTCGATCCAAATCCAACAATAGTTTTTCATTTAGGCTTTCAACCGCTTTTGTTTGTGTCTCATTCTAGTCTGCTTTTGGTTGTGTGGGATATGATAGATGCCATTAAACAAATGACTACTTCCATAAATACTGAATTGGGCACCTCAATTTTTGTTGTTACACAAAGCAGCCTATATAATAGATCATAGAAAAAGGGAATACACGAAGAAAAAATATTATGTACTTTCCTGATTGAATACAACTCTTTCTTTCGAGAAAGAGAATTCATGGTGGCAAATTATTGTATGATTTCTTCGTCGAATAGAAAGTATTCGTTCAATGGTTGAACGTATAAATAAAACATTCATTCCAAACAAGCATTAGTGATTATATATAGCTCTTGGCCATAAGACAAAGAGCATTTTTCTTATGCGTGGTGATTCCTGGTGAAGCATCAGTGTCGACATCTTCTTCAGTTATTCCGTCTGGTAATTCCCAGTCAAAAGCATAGAGAAAGTTTGCTAGCGCCAGTTCCACTGTTGCAACACCTAAAGCTATTCCAGGACAACCTCTTCTGCCTGATCCAAATGGAATCAACCCAAAATATTTCCCTTTATAGTCGATTGTACTATTCAAGAAACGATCTGGCAAGAATTCATTTGGGTTTTCCCAGTACTCGGGATCTCTACTAATGGCCCAATAGTTGAAATAAATCCAAGTTTTAGATTGAATTTCATACCCATCAATAACACACTTTTCTGTCGTTTCTCTTGGCACAAGAAGTGGAACGGGTGGATAGAGTCTCATAGCCTCCTTAATCACTGCTTTAAAATATGAAAGTTTTTCGATGTCTTCTTCGTCTACGAAGGGTTTCTTCACGACTATCCTTCTGATTTCTTGTTGAACTCTTCTCATTGCTTCAGGGTTCTTCACAAGAGCCGTCATTGCCCAAGTTGTAACTGCAGAACTTGTGTCTGTTCCACCGATAAAAATGATCTGCATTGAAGAAATCACACTCGGTTAAAAATTAATCTTAGCTAAATAATCGAGTTCAAGCCTTAGCTCTTATTTGTCTCATAGTAAAAAAGCTCAAGCTCACTAGTTTGGGTTCACAAATTTTGTTTCGGAAATATGTTGTCATTATCATGTGTTTAGCTCATCATGAGTTCGAGTTATTAATATGTATGATGATCAATAAACCGTATGATAAAGCCATTGCTGGATTTCCAAAAATTATAACTAATAGTAATATTATAACTCAAATCTTTTAAACCGTATAGCAGTCAAAACACAATGTTGCTCTTCTATGAAGGGCAGTATCGTGCCACCTTGCAATTCACTATAATCGAACAAGTGACCTTGTTTTTGATACCTATTGTAGGATTAAACGTTTGTCATATTACCAAAAGCGATGATAAGGTAACAATACAACACAGATTTTTTGAAATTGTATAGGAACTCAAGCACTGCGTTTCCATTTCTTTCCCAGTAAGGACATTTGTTGCACTCCAACAATTACTTTTATGTAATTACAATGATGATGATTAAGTTATCCTATATAAAAAGAACAATATTTTTTTTATATTTTAAATATTAATAAAAATACTTAAAAGTCATTATAAGCTTGTGATATTATGTGTATAGATGTAAAAGATAATAGCAATTTTTTTTATTTTTAAAAATATTTCGCGACTAAATTTGAGCTCGAGTTGAGCTTGGTAGAACACCAAAACTTGTGAGCTCGAGCTCTAAATAGCTCCAGCATGTTTGTGAGCCAACTCAACTTCCACAAGTCGAGCTGCTAAACATAAAGATGTTTTTAGTCAACTTGCTAACAATGGTGTAGCCTAGCTTAGTTTACGTAAATACAGTTTATAATTAGCATGTACTTCGCTGATACTTACCATGAGCATTGCCTTAATATTATCCCAGCTTATATCAACCGCACTTGTATTATCTTCTTTCAACTGGATCAGTATGTCAAGAATGTCACCTTCCATCGAGTGTGGCCTATTCAAACTAATGTGCTCATCGATGAGTTCTTGGTAGAACGAATCCATATTCTCGAAACATTTCTCAAGTCGAGAAGCCATCCCTGTAACTTTATCTATCCAGCCTAACAAAGGGAAGTAATCAGCCCAAAAGAAACCAGCCAATATCGCTTGAGCTTCGTGTACGAGCTCATCAAAGGTTCGTTTGACAGAGGACGTCTCCCTATAAGATTTCCCAAAAGCAGCTCGACAGATAATGCTGCTCGACAAACATATAAATGATTCACTTAAGTTGATGGGCTCCCCTTTATCTGCTTTGTTGGAGAAATCCTTAATCATGTCGATAACCTCTTCCCTACGAATCGGAGTGAAAGAATTTACTTGTTTTAGGCTAAATAGGTGAAGAACAGCAATTTTTCTCATCTCTCTCCAGTAGTCATTATAAGTGGTGAAGGCGATTTCCTTACCATTATACGATAGCTTCTGCTGACCTGTTATATTTGGTCTATTTGAAATCACAATATCGTTGGTGGTGAATGCTTCTTCGGCTATTTTTGCCGATGAAATGACAATCACTGGTACACTTCCAAGCTTCATAAACATGATGGGGCCATGTTTCTTGGAAAGGTTATACAAGAACAGATGAGGATTTAAGCTGTCGAACTGGTGCAAGATTCCGATCAACGGGAGCCCTCGAGGGCCGGGGGGAAAACGTGTGTTTTTTGTGGTGTTTTTACACCTTTGAAAGAGGAAAATGAAGATAACTGGGAAAAGTAAGAGTAGCAAGAGGAGGAGAATGAATGCCATTTCGAAGTGCAAAAGAGAATAATAAAGAGATGTCAAGCCTAGATAAACTATGAAAGTTATATCATGTTTAATGCTTCTTGAACAATAATTGATCGGTACCGGAATATTGGATGATTTTATGAATTTAAGTCATTTGTCTTTCTTCATAAGTGAAACGTCATTATATATATCCTAAAAATACCATAAGAAAGAGACAAGTTGGTGAACAGTGTATTTTTGAAAAATTTCCTAAAAATATATTTTGTTTTTGTTTCAAATTTAATTTATGTTCGAAAACTTTTATACTAAAATATTTCATTAAAAAATATTAAGTCTAAATAAGGAATGAATATTTTCATAGAAAATTACATTTTATTTACTTTTATGTAATTATAATGAATTTTAATCAAATTTTTTTTTGTTTTGAAAATATTTCTTCAATCTTTTTATCATAATAATTAATTTAAAATAATTTTTAACCAACATACCATAACTTTTTTTAATAAAATAGTGTATTTTTTTAAATATATTAATCAAGGGTAATTTAAGATAAAACTATTAGATTTTTAGCGAATGGATTTTTACAAGAAATTGATGAAATTAATTTTTTAGTTAACACTTTTATTTTACGTTTTTCTTGATAAGAAATGTTGCGTCAGAAATGAATATCTTATGAACATTTCATGTATTTGTTATTTATTAAGGATATTGATACCCCGATAATTGTCCGGGGGCGGTTTGGACCCGGATTTTATGGGCTCGACCCGATCTGACAAGATATCAGAGGTCATCCTACCTTAACCAATTTGCCATTTATTTTGGCCCATTTAATTAAGTCATTAGAGGCCCATTAAGATTTAAAGAAAAAGCTCATTTGCCAAAGCCCATAGATTAAGTATAAAAGACGGGGAATAGTAGGTTAGGGGGGGGGGGAGATATTTTTTGATCGCCTAACAGCAAGGGAGAGCAGACGGGTTCCCCTTCTGGCGGATCCTTCTTCCCATTATTGTAAAAAAGAGCAACTATGTAAATTCTTGATATTATAGTGGAGATTGAGACTGGGCTAGGTCCCGTGGTTTTTCCCTTCGGGGTTTCCACGTAAAAAATCTTGATGTTCTTTTATTTTCACGTACAAATTCATTTGTTATCAAATCGAACCAAAAAATGAGGTAACAAATTGGCGACGTCTGTGGGAAAATCGAGCTAAGACGTTGATACTTCGACTGGTTAGGGTTTTGGGGGGTATGGCGGCTGCCATGAGCAGATGCTTGCGCAGCGGCTGCCGCGATGCGTTTTTTAGGGCTGCTGGCATGCATCACTATCTTCATTGAAATTTATCCCCTTCTTGCACGCTTTCATGCTCTGGTGTGGCTGTATTATTCAGTTCTTTTTTGTCTATCTCACGTTTCTTCGAACTCAATAAATGGAAGAGTCCGGAATTGAGATGTGGGGCTTAGATTACAGCAGAGTAGCAAAGGCATTGATTCGAGTGAAACCAGTCATGATGGAGATCGTGTGCAGGTTTGGCTACACTCGATAGATCGAGTGGTGAATGGAGGAACAGAGGATGAGCCCGTAGAGGATATTCGAGCTCGGCTCGCTACTGCCGTACTTGCTGGTCATCCTTGGACAAGTGGCATCTATCGATCACGGTTGGAATCAGTTTGGCGTAGGAAAGGGAAGAGGATAATGTTTGTGGGAGATGTAGGAACCTTCACCTAGGTTTAATGGTAGAAAGGAGAGAAGATTCAAGAACCTCTGTACATTGTGCCGATTTTCCAAGTCTGCCGCAGCTGTGCTCTCCTCTTCGGCAATGGCGCGGTTTTGTGGGCTGTGCGGCGGGGCTGTTTTGCCTGTTGATGGGGTGCGTCGAGGCTGGCTTCCTGTGCCGAGTGGTGTGTCGCCGTTCTTGCAGAAAGATGATGATTGGAATCGCTTCGACAACTTTGTCAACACTGTTTCACTTGGGTTTGTGGTCTGTGCTATTCTCATGGCGATGTTCTCTCCATTAACCAGCCACCATCCTCTCCATTAAATGCTTTACTCTCACAAGCCGATACTACTCATCAGCCTGTTTTCTCAGCTTATAATTTTCATGTTCTTGCTTCTCCCTATAATCACTCTCAATATTTCTAGCTCCTCAAACTATATTTCTTGTCTCCTTCTTCACCCCACCATTATTTTATTATCCTCCTTAAATTGCATGTCTGCTTTAGTATTGATGGCGCTTCTACGGGTCATGGCTGGCCATTCACGCGCCACTTGGTGCATTTGCAGAGGATAGGGTTGGTTACCGGTTCGAACCGGTTCGGTCCGGACCGGAACCGACCGGTTCCGGGCCCGTTATGGGCGGAACCGGTCCGATCCGGTAAGGAACCGGATCGGATCCGGTTCCAACCCGGAACCGGATTTTTCTTTTTTTCTTTTTTTTTTAAAAAAAAAGGAAAAAAGGAAAGGATTTATCGAAAAAAAGTTTTTTTTTTTTTTTTAAAAAATGGATCCGGTTCCGGTTCAATCCGGAACCGGATCCGTTTGGTCCGGAACCGGTAAGATACCGGATCCGGAACGGTAGAACCGATCCGGTCCGGTATCAAACTGGTTCCGGACCGGTTCGGGACCGGTTAGTCCGGTTCCGGTTTCGGATCGGACTAACCGGTCCGGTTTCGGACCGGGTCCGGATCAACCCGGTCCGATAAGCACCCCTAGCAGAGGAGGAAGAGAGTCGGTGCCTATTGTTAAAAAGCTCTAGGACTGAATTGCTGGGTTCCAACATATCAGGCTTATTCTTGGCTTACTATAGCAGATGAGTATTGATTCTACATTGCTTGAGTACATTATAAAATTAGCAGAGTACATACCGTGTCAAGAAATGTCACTCACCTAAGTCATGCATATACTGCTTTGTATTTGTTAAATATGCTAGATTGTGCTAATTATTTCATTATACCATATTTATGCTTAAAAGATACCCCTACATGGATTATGTAAACGTGATCTTAGCCTGGTGAGGTATGCTAGTGTTGATGCTATTGTAGGCCATCTCATGAATGGGGAATTATTATCAAGTCTATGATCTATGATTCTTGGGAATTAGTTCAGCAAAATTGGGGTTTAGAGGCTTAAGGCTTAAGGATTCTTTATCGCTTTAAAAACCAAAGATATAGATTGCATCTTTGTTTAATAGAAAATAAGTTTGATTAGCGTGGTGCTCGTGATACTGGAATTTCTTGGGGTGAAATGCACCATTTCATGTCATCCTAATATGTACTTTCAATATAGCCCAGTTAGAAATTTTAATGATAATTTATACACCTAGCTTGGACCTTGGGCTTCGACTGAATGTATAGTGTAAAGAATATCGTAGGTTGCTGGGTTTGAATCCTGATTTTGATTATCTTTAGCATGTCGAGCTCCTAAAGCTCATAATATTTTATACTTGGCACTTACTATGCCAAGCTTCGCTAGCTCAGAATTTTATCGTCATTGGAATTTGAATACTTTAAATTCTTTATATTACATCAAATGCAAGATATTATTATTTTGGGTCGTTCTCTCTTGTCTCTTGTGTATTACTGCAGTATTTTCCAGGCTGACCTTAGGAGATTAGCTCGGGCATGCAATCTCGCAGTAAGCCCCTACTCAGGAGTTCATCTCGGGCATGCAATCTCGCAGTAAGCCCCTATTTAGGAGTTCAGCTCGGGCATGCAATCTAGCAGTAAGCCCCACATCAGGAGATCAGCTCGGGCATGCAATCTCGCAGTAAGCCCCTATTCAGGAGTTCAGCTCGGGCATGCAATCTAGCAGTAAGCCCCACATCAGGAGATCAGCTCGGGCATGCAATCTCGCAGTAAGCCCCACGTCAGCTCGGATTGAGGATCAGCTCGGGCATGCAATCTTGCAGTAAGCCCCTATAGGACAGCTCGTGCATGCAATCTTGCAGTAAGCCCCTATTATATCAGCTCGGGCATGCAATCTAGCAGTAAGCCCCTATATGACAGCTCGGGCATGCAATCTTGCAGTAAGCCCCTATTATATCAGCTCGGGCATGCACTCTAGCAGTAAGCCCCTATCGGACATCTCGGGCGTGCAATCTTGCAGTAAGCCCCTATTATATCAGCTCGGGCATGCAATCTAGCAGTAAGCCCCTATCGGACAGCTCGGGCGTGCAATCTTGCAGTAAGCCCCTATTATATCAGTTCAGGCATGTGATCTCGCAGTAAGCCCTTATTCATCAGCTCGGGAACATTATTTGTTCTGGATTTTGGATGATGTGATGATGGGGAGTTCGGATGGGATATTTGGAGTAAGCCCAGGTGTATGAGGCCCTGGCAAATATTAGCACAGGCCCGCCCTGATTGCTTAAGCCCGCGTGTATGAGGCCGTGGCAAATATCAGCACATGTCCGCCCTGATTGCTTAAGCCCAAGTGTATGAGGCCTTGGCAAATATCAGCACAGGTCCGCCCTGATTGCTTAAGCCCAGGTGTATGAGGCCCTGGCAAATATCAGCACAGGTCCGCCCTGATTGCTTAAGCCCAGGTGTATGAGGCCCTGGTAAACATTAGCACAGGTCCGCCCTGATTGCTTAAGCCCAAGTGTATGAGGCCTTGGCAAATATTTAGCACAGGTCCGCCCTGATTGCTTAAGCCCAGGTGTATGAGGCCCTGGCAAACATTAGCACAGGTCCGCCCTGATTGCTTAAGCCCAAGTGTATGAGGCCTTGGCAAATATTAGCACAGGTCCGCCCTGATTGCTTAAGCTCAGGTGTATGAGGCCCTGGCAAACATTAACACAGGTCCACCCTGATTGCTTAAGCCCAAGTGTATGAGGCCTTGGCAAATATTTAGCACAGGTCCGCCCTGATTGCTTAAGCCCAAGTGTATGAGGCCTTGGCAAATATTTAGCACAGGTCCGCCCTGATTGCTTAAGCCCAGTTGTATGAGGCCCTGGCAAACATTAGCACATGTCCACCCTGATTGCTTAAGCCCAGGTGTATGAGGCCTTGGCAAATATTTAGCACAGGTCCGCCCTGATTGCTTAAGCCCAAGTGTATGAGGCCTTGGCAAATATTTAGCACAGGTCCGCCCTGATTGCTTAAGCCCAGTTGTATGAGGCCCTGTCAAACATTAGCACATGTCCACCCTGATTGCTTAAGCCCAGGTGTATGAGGCACTGGCAAACATTAGCACAGGTCCGCCCTGATTGCTTAAGCCCAAGTGTATGAGGCCTTGGCAAATATTTAGCACAGGTCCGCCCTGATTGCTTAAGCCCAGGTGTATGAGGCCCTGGCAAATATCAGCACAGGTCCGCCCTGATTGCTTAAGCCCAGGTGTATGAGGCCCTGGCAAATACTAGCACAGGTCCGCCTGATTGCTTAAGCCCATGTGTATGAGGCCTTGGCAAATATTAGCACATGTCCGCCCTGATTGCTTAAGCCCAGGTGTATGGGGCCCTGGCAAACATTAGCACATGTCCGCCCTGATTGCTTAAGCCCAAGTGTATGAGGCCTTGTCAAATATTTAGCACAGGCCCGCCCTGATTGCTTAAGCCCAAGTGTATGAGGCCTTGGCAAATATTTAGCACAGGTCCGCCCTGATTGCTTAAGCACAGGTGTATGAGGCCCTGTCAAACATTAGCACAGGTTCGCCCTGATTGCTTAAGCCCAGGTGTATGAGGCCCTGGCAAACATTAGCACAAGTCCGCCCTGATTGCTTAAGCCCAAGTGTATGAGGCCTTGGCAAATATTTAGCACAGGTCCGCCCTGATTGCTTAAGCCCAGGTGTATGAGGCCCTGGCAAATATCAGCACAGGTCCGCCCTGATTGCTTAAGCCCAGGTGTATGAGGCCCTGGCAAATACTAGCACAGGTCTGCCCTCATTGCTTAAGCCCAAGTGTATGAGGCCCTGGCAAATATTAGCACAGGTCTTATCTGCTCATGTTTATTATCTGGAGTCCAGACCGGGCATGTCTTATCTGCTCATATTTATTCTCTGGGATCATATGAGACGAGCTTTATTTGCTCAGCATTTTATCATCTCAAGAGCTCAAGTCATCTTTCACTTCGTGAATTCAAATGAGCTCTATCTTCGCATATCTATTAGCTCTGGAGTTCGATATGTACGAGTTGTATGTGCTCAGTTTATTATTTCTGGAGCTCAGGTCGGGCGAGACTTATATGCTCGGTTTATTATCTTCGGAGTTCAGACAGTTGTTATTGCAGGTCTGCCCTGCGCAGAATTACAGGTCAGCCCTGCACAGATAACAGGTCAGCCCTGTTAAGATTTAATTTTAAGAATTATTTCTAGTTGTTAATGCAGGTCAGCCCTGCACAGATTAACAGGTCAGCCATGTTTTGTATTTAATTCTGTACTTAGAATTATTTCTAGTTATTATAGCAGGTCAGCCCTGCACAGATAACATGTCAGCCATGTTAAGATTTAATTTTCAGAATTATTTCTAGTTGTTAATGCAGGTCAGCCCTGCACAAATTAACAGGTCAGCCCTGTTTTGTATTAATTTTGTACTTAGAATTATTTCTAGTTATTATAGCAGGTCAGCCCTGTAAGGACCCCAAGCCCTTAAACCTTGATTAGTGTATTAACCACTATGTGTGGTACATGCTTTCTATAAAATGTCAATCGGGAAGCTCTGATGATACTTAATCATTGCCTGTCAATGAAAGACTCATATGTTTGCCCTTTACCAACCCCTTGGTGCCACTTTTCACATTGTAAACTTTTATAAAAATTTGGGCAGAGTCTCCCCATAAATAGAGCTATCCCAAAAAAAAGAGTACAACACATAACAAAATTCCCGGCCAGGGAAAGCATAATACTCAACAGAAAGCAGCAATACAAGTAAATTCCCAGCCAGGGAAGACACCACACATAATACACCAATGACTCTCATATCATTCTAGCAATTCAACCTCTAATTGCATGCAACCTTAAATGAAAGAGAGATAGGCTCATGCCTTTATATACAATCCATATACAAGTATAATCGTGCTCACATGCGAGCATCATGAATATGTATAAATCCTCAGGTGTATACATAGGTACTCTATACGATACCGTGCTCCATCAAGCCCTGGTACCACGATCCTGGGAGTACCTCAAATCAACAGCTCGAGCTCAGCTCCATAGCCATCGATGTACCTGTCCACCTGTCCCAACAGAGACAGCCCCCAACGGGGTGAGCATACCAATACACAAAATCCCATAATCATAATAATGAAATTCATAATTTACAACACAAGTAAATACTAATGAATTTAAATGATACTCCCTGGATGGCAACATCCTCATCCGGGATTCCGTGTACTGTCCCTGTTCTCACAACATCAAACTCATCAAATCTCATAAATCAGTAAATCAACGCATTGATTAACTCATCGCATGCCTAATCCTCGAATATCAACATATAGTGATTACAAATTCATTAAACATGCAATTACAGATATCACAATATCTAATACTGATTTCACAACCTCGCTATCAATCACAGATAGCTCAAATGCCTTAGCATTTATTTTACCAATCCTTCATTATACTTAGACATCTCAAGTGTCTTATAATGAATACATGAGTCTACAAACCTAGACATCTCAAATGTCTTACGAAGAATACATGATTCTACGATCATTCTCAGGCATCTCAAATGCCCTAATATAGTCAAATAAACCCAGTACCCCATATATCATGCAAGAGTCATCCTACTCTAGTGTCACGCACGCTACAAGCGGCGATATCAAGATTTGGGTCATTCCTTGGCTATATCAACATATATATATATAATCCTCATGCGCGATTATTCAATGAAATCAATTTTCATTATGCATTCACATATGCCTTAAAAATATAGAAATGCTCGTACGTCGCACGTACCTTAAATCTCCGAAGTCCGAGCCAAACCTTACTCGAGTTCCATGCCCCGAGGAATGATGTGCTAACACGATAAATAATTCACAATTATTTACGAACATGTAACCTATGCTCAAGCACACCCATATCCCTCAAAATATTGTCAACACACGACAATTATCCTCTTAAAAGACCCGGGGCAGGGTACATGCAGGGAAGGAAATAAAGTTCAAGAATGCCCTACAAAAATCGAACCTTAATCTCACAATTTCGAACCCAATAAAATACCATAATCCATCTAAAATGTCAATTAAGCTATCCAAGCAAGAATCAACATCCCTTGACAAAAAACCCCAAATTTTCGAATTCAACCCCCTTAAAATCGAACCCAAACAAGCCTTTAAATCCCAACTCTTAAAATTCTTCAAATTCGAACCATAGCTTCTCAATTCGATCTCAATCAAGCATCATAATACACCTAAAACATGCAATAATCGATCCATTGCACGAATTAACACCCCTGCCAAAAACCCCCAAATTTTCGAAATCAAACCCTACAATTTCGAAATTAATTTCGAACCAAAATCACCAAATTAAGCAGGGAATAACATGAGAGGGATGAAAAAGGGGTAAGGGAGGCTACCCAACGAAATCGGAAGCAAAATCAAACGAAAATCGAAGAACCCTAGAAATTGGGGATCGACGCTTACCTGCAAAATCCGAACGAAAAACGCGACGAAACCTTCAATTGACGGAGGGGAAAGGAGCGCCTCGCCGAGACGACGCCGTGGGTAGGTCGGACGCGCCGATCGGCGGCCGGACGGCGGCGGGCGCACCGCTGGAAGTCGCGGGGTGCAGGGCTGACGGGAAGAGGGGCGCGCGGGAGAGAGAGAGAAAATGTGAGGGCTGAAATGAAATTCTTATTTAAAATTTTGGGTTCAATTGGTATTTATAGCAAAAATACCCCGAAAAATTAATAACCCCACAAATACATCATGATTCCTTAAAAATCATCTGTTTTCAAAAACTCTCTCTCTAACTCCAAAATCCCCTACCGGTGCTCACCCAGCACCCGAGATCCCGAGACACACCAAAAACCCAACTCTTAGGTTTTTCACCCAAATGAGAATACAATCTCAACCTCTGGATCCAACGATCCCAACTACCCAAATAAACGAGCCCAGAAGGCCCAATACCTCAATTAAACTCCAAATCGCCACGTAAAACCACTTTAGGGATTATTAATACTCCGGGATTAACACCTATAATCCCTGGTCATCACAATATCCCCCACTAAAAGAATTTCGTCCTCGAAATTGGCACCGGTGTATCACGTAACACCCGGGCTACACCTCAACCTGAAGCCATAACCTCGATTCTTGACCATAACAGAATCGTATTAAAAAAAAAAGGCGAGGATACCTACCTCGCACCAACTCTGAAACAAGGCGACTTACCAAAACCAACATATCACCCAAGAGGCAAAACGTACCTCGATGCGAGTCATCCTTCGATCTAATACTACAGTACGAACACGTCCTGAATGACACCTCAACCGTAAGAACGCTGACCTCGTGTCAAACTCTGGAGTGGAGTAGACTTCCAAATCCATCATCACGTCAAAGAGCGTCAGTACAACTCAACGCTAATAATCCAAAAGCAGTTAGTCAACTGAAACTGTAAGGATTCGAATCGCTCCTGATTCTATCGTAGATATCATCCAATGACATCTTTACCAAGACTCACGATGTATAACATACATCGTTACGAGGGAAACACTAGTACATCCACGGTGTACACATACCAAACCTGGTTTCCACTTTCAACTTCCTCCATCGAAGGAGTAGTCGCCTCATTGCAACTTAATTTGGGCAACTCACGGCCACAAATTCAAACAAAAGACATCTCACAAGATGTCCACCTCCGGATGTTCCACGTCCTGATCATAAATAACAACCGAGACTCCGCAGAGTTTAAATTTCTTAAGGGGCATGCAATAAACCCATTGCATCCTCAACGCTTGTGTCGTCAGCGACACTCAACCAATCCGAAATCCTGCCATCCCTTGAAAATCCTCGGATTTAACAATCCAAACTTGGGAAGGCTGTCGCATAACTCGAAGGAAAACACCAACAAGGGAAATACCTTAACCCTCACAAGAAAATCCCTCCTCAAGGGAGTCAACTAACTTCACGATCATTCCTCATAATCATCGTGCCATGGAGATTCCCAATCTCAAGGTGTTCCATATCTCATCAGAGATTTAACCATCCAAAAATAGCATAACTCTGTGCTTAACAGAGAGGAAATCAATAACTGGCATCCGTATACTCACCGGTATACCTGCCTAAGCACTGATATCGCATGCATACTCAATGCAATCGGCTCGG
Source organism: Haberlea rhodopensis (assembly GCA_907163345.1). Taxonomy (NCBI): domain Eukaryota; kingdom Viridiplantae; phylum Streptophyta; class Magnoliopsida; order Lamiales; family Gesneriaceae; genus Haberlea; species Haberlea rhodopensis. The sequence goes on from CAJQUN010000664.1 coordinate 40,859, forward strand.
GTATCTACCACATATCCCTAAGCCCCAAACACAACCGTCAATTCTGAGTCATTCCTTACTCAGTGGAGGATGATAATCGACGATTGACAATACACGGTGTGATTCCCAAAATCAACACCACTTGCACCAACTTACCGAATCTTTCAAAGATTTCCAAATAGGTATAATACTACCTCCTTCCTCGCAAGGGAAGCGCCATTGAACTCGAGATCCACAAGTCTCGAACCATCGTTCGGAAAAACTGGATATAATAACACCCATTGTATCCCTAATACACGGGTTCCCTTAGATTGAGTCAATAACGACCTGATGACTCTCTTGTTGGTACTCCAACATCCTGAGCTGTCCCAGACAAGTCTCCAAGATTAAACATAAACGTATACACGTTTCAGTGAGGCATGAACAACCTTAACCTCAATGACATGGTGACTACTAGAGTCCACCACAATCCACATCGTATCACCTTACGATTTGCCAAACTTGGTTCCAACGAGCAGTGTAACGGCTCTAGCAAGCCCATCATGGTGCTACACACACGCGGCAGACAACCTAGTCTCTGCCTCTTTAGGTTTACCTCAAACCTACCAATAAGACGGACGTTTCCACATGGTATAACATACTATGGGAGGAAAACTCAATAGAGTAGTGGGTCTTTATCCAACATTCCTCAATACCGATACACCCTGGACACTCCAATGTCCCTATGTACTTAACATAACCTGATCCTACTCCCTTGGGACCCATCCTACACCCTCAAGGGTGGTGTGACCATGTCTACCACATGTCACATCGACAGAAAGCGAGTAATTTCCTCCATGATTACTCCTGTCGTCAAATCACATGGCCAAAAGCCATTCCAACGAGCATACCTCAAGGGTATCACCACTCGTAATATGATCACCCCAATCGTAAGCTGCGGTACAATCACATGTACAGCGCATCTATCCATTCCTCGAGCAACCCGCTCGGTATAAGGGTCACGTCAATCGGTGTCGCACACGCCACCTTGTGCTCGGTACTGGCACCCAAGGCATACCACAGAATACGTATACTCAACGCATCGATCATCGTAACGATGATGCATGTCTAATAAGACATCTCCTACACCATCGTCCTCGTCATCCTGTGACGACACATGCCAACTCATGGCATCTAAAACATTGTCAACTAGTGACGATACATGTACATCAGCGTATGTCATCCACTAACATGCTAGTAAAATAGGCATAATAAAACATGTATATCAATGCATGCCAGCTAAAATAAAGCTAATAAAATAGCAATATCTCATACCTCATCGCTAGCAATATAGCGTCATACCTGTCTCCGTCGCTCAATAATAGTGCGTAATCAGCACCCATCGCTCGAAGGCGGCAAAATCCTGTGCTGAGTACATAGCGGCAAAATCCCTCGCTATAGAATCGACGGCATGACACCTCGTCATATAATAAGTGGCATGAAACCTCGCTATACACCTGAGTATGAATCATCGTCCACATAGTAGCGGAAAGAGGCATCGCTATCAATACACCTGGCGGAATGAACCATCGCCAATCAATATAGCGGAATGAACCGTCGCTATAAATACACCTGGCGGAATGAACCATCGCCAATAGATATAGCGGAATGAACCATCGCTATAAATACACCTCGAATTGAGTCACTTATCAGTAGTGTATTTCAATGCTTCTCACTACTCCATATAAGCGGAATCCTTCCTCGCTTCATATGGACCTTAGTGCAAGCATTGAAATCCTCACTAGGATAACCTGGACTCGTGAAATATCAGTGCATTTCAATGCTTCTCACTACTCCATATAAGCGGAATCCTTCCTCGCTTCATATGGACCTTAGTGTAAGCATTGAAATCCTCACTTTATATTTCACAATATACATATGCAAAACGATGCGTATCAACATGTATCATATCATAATGCACTATCTTATGCATACCTTGATTTACCTTGTGTTAAATGACTAACCACATAATACATGTTGCCCTTGGGATGCCCGTGCATATGTAAAATCATCGTCAATCATCATAAAAGAATGAGTCATCGTAAATCCACATAATAATATCGTATGGCCTCTTACCATATGGGGCACCTTACCCCGTGGCACCTTACCACAATAATATCGCATGGCTACTTACCATGTGGGGCATCTTACCCCGTGGCATCTTACCACAATAACATCGCATGGCCTCTTACCATGTGGGGCATCTTACCCCGTGGCGTCTTACCACAATAACATCGCATGGCCTCTTACCATGTGGGCATCTTACCCCGTGGCGTCTTACCACAATAACATCGCATGGCCTCTTACCATGTGGGCATCTTACCCTGTGGCGTCTTACCACAATAACATCGCATGGCCTCTTACCATGTGGGCATCTTACCCTGTGGCGTCTTACCACAATAACATCGCATTGCCTCTTACCATGTGGGCATCTTACCCTGTCATATGGCGTCTTACCATATCATAAACACTGTGTGGCATCTTACCACAGGGGCATCTTACCCAATCATATACGTCATCATAAACATCATCATGATCATTATCATCGTAAACATCATCATATATACTCATGCAATTAATGCAAGGTCATAGTTTAGGAATATGTTACCGTTTGATGCTCGTACGTTTCTTACGTACCTTCCTTGCTTGAGCATTACATGAACAAACGCATTAATATATTCAATAATAATTGAGACCATACCGAAGTATTCCACTGTCGGTTGTCTACCCAGTCTGTCCTCAGACAATACATCATATCTTTCTTCTCCTTATTTTCTTCCAAAATCAGGTTCCTTGGCACGTAGCATATAGAGTGTTAGACATCGCTATTAATGCCATCCTATCGTGTTCCACACGATTCCTGCAACCACAATGGTTAGCAATACCACTTTTCATATCATAAGAGCACATAAACAATTTGTTATGTTATACAACATTAATGCCATCATGCATAAATATGTGCTATCAATAACTTCCTAGGCCCTTAACAGCCCCAATGAGCAACCACTGCTCTGATACCACTAATGTAAGGACCCCAAGCCCTTAAACCTTGATTAGTGTATTAACCACTATGTGTGGTACATGCTTTCTATAAAATGTCAATCGGGAAGCTCTGATGATACTTAATCATTGCCTGTCAATGAAAGACTCATATGTTTGCCCTTTACCAACCCCTTGGTGCCACTTTTCACATTGTAAACTTTTATAAAAATTTGGGCAGAGTCTCCCCATAAATAGAGCTATCCCAAAAAAAAGAGTACAACACATAACAAAATTCTCGGCCAGGGAAAGCATAATACTCAACAGAAAGCAGCAATACAAGTAAATTCCCAGCCAGGGAAGACACCACACATAATACACCAATGACTCTCATATCATTCTAGCAATTCAACCTCTAATTGCATGCAACCTTAAATGAAAGAGAGATAGGCTCATGCCTTTATATACAATCCATATACAAGTATAATCGTGCTCACATGCGAGCATCATGAATATGTATAAATCCTCAGGTGTATACATAGGTACTCTATACGATACCGTGCTCCATCAAGCCCTGGTACCACGATCCTGGGAGTACCTCAAATCAACAGCTCGAGCTCAGCTCCATAGCCATCGATGTACATGTCCACCTGTCCCAACAGAGACAGCCCCCAACGGGGTGAGCATACCAATACACAAAATCCCATAATCATAATAATGAAATTCATAATTTACAACACAAGTAAATACTAATGAATTTAAATGATACTCCCTGGATGGCAACATCCTCATCCGGGATTCCGTGTACTGTCCCTGTTCTCACAACATCAAACTCATCAAATCTCATAAATCAGTAAATCAACGCATTGATTAACTCATCGCATGCCTAATCCTCGAATATCAACATATAGTGATTACAAATTCATTAAACATGCAATTACAGATATCACAATATCTAATACTGATTTCACAACCTCGCTATCAATCACAGATAGCTCAAATGCCTTAGCATTTATTTTACCAATCCTTCATTATACTTAGACATCTCAAGTGTCTTATAATGAATACATGAGTCTACAAACCTAGACATCTCAAATGTCTTACGAAGAATACATGATTCTACGATCATTCTCAGGCATCTCAAATGCCCTAATATAGTCAAATAAACCCAGTACCCCATATATCATGCAAGAGTCATCCTACTCTAGTGTCACGCACGCTACAAGCGGCGATATCAAGATTTGGGTCATTCCTTGGCTATATCAACATATATATATATAATCCTCATGCGCGATTATTCAATGAAATCAATTTTCATTATGCATTCACATATGCCTTAAAATATAGAAATGCTCGTACGTCGCACGTACCTTAAATCTCCGAAGTCCGAGCCAAACCTTGCTCGAGTTCCATGCCCCGAGGAATGATGTGCTAACACGATAAATAATTCACAATTATTTACGCACATGTAACCTATGCTCAAGCACACCCATATCCCTCAAAATATTGTCAACACACGACAATTATCCTCTTAAAAGACCCGGGGCAGGGTACATGCAGGGAAGGACATAAAGTTCAAGAATGCCCTACAAAAATCGAACCTTAATCTCACAATTTCGAACCCAATAAAATACCATAATCCATCTAAAATGTCAATTAAGCTATCCAAGCAAGAATCAACATCCCTTGACAAAAACCCCCAAATTTTCGAATTCAACCCCCTTAAAATCGAACCCAAACAAGCCTTTAAATCCCAACTCTTAAAATTCTTCAAATTCGAACCATAGCTTCTCAATTCGATCTCAATCAAGCATCATAATACACCTAAAACATGCAATAATCGATCCATTGCACGAATTAACACCCCTGCCAAAAACCCCCAAATTTTCGAAATCAAACCCTACAATTTCGAAATTAATTTCGAACCAAAATCACCAAATTAAGCAGGGAATAACATGAGAGGGATGAAAAAGGGGTAAGGGAGGCTACCCAACGAAATCGGAAGCAAAATCAAACGAAAATCGAAGAACCCTAGAAATTGGGGATCGACGCTTACCTGCAAAATCCGAACGAAAAACGCGACGAAACCTTCAATTGACGGAGGGGAAAGGAGCGCCTCGCTGAGACGACGCCGTGGGTAGGTCGGACGCGCCGATCGGCGGCCGGACGGCGGCGGGCGCACCGCTGGAAGTCGCGGGGTGCAGGGCTGACGGGAAGAGGGGCGCGCGGGAGAGAGAGAGAAAATGTGAGGGCTGAAATGAAATTCTTATTTAAAATTTTGGGTTCAATTGGTATTTATAGCAAAAATACCCCGAAAAATTAATAACCCCACAAATACATCATGATTCCTTAAAAATCATCTGTTTTCAAAAACTCTCTCTCTAACTCCAAAATCCCCTACCGGTGCTCACCCAGCACCCGAGATCCCGAGACACACCAAAAACCCAACTCTTAGGTTTTTCACCCAAATGAGAATACAATCTCAACCTCTGGATCCAACGATCCCAACTACCCAAATAAACGAGCCCAGAAGGCCCAATACCTCAATTAAACTCCAAATCGCCACGTAAAACCACTTTAGGGATTATTAATACTCCGGGATTAACACCTATAATCCCTGGTCATCACAAGCCCTGCACAGATTAACATGTTAGCCATGTTTTAGATTTAATTCTGCAGAATTATTTCTAGTTATTAATGCAGATCAGTCCTGCCAAGATAACAGGTCAGCTCTGTTAAGATTTAATTCTCTTAGAATTATTTCTAGTTATTACTGCAGGTCAGCCCTGCACAGATAATAGGTCAGCCCTGTTTAAGATTTAATTCTGTAGAATTATTTCGAGATATTTATTGCAGGTCAGCCCTGCCAAGAAAACAGGTCAGCCCTGTTTAAGATTTAATTCTGTACTTAGAATTATTTCGAGTTATTATTGCAGGTCAGCCCTGCACAGATTAACAGGCCAGCCCTGTTTAAGATTTAATTCTGTACTTAGAATTATTTCGAGTTCTTAATGCAGGTCAGCCCTGTACAGATTAACAGGTCAGCCATGTTTAAGATTTAATTCTGTACTTAGAATTATTTCGAGTTCTTAATACAGGTCAACCCTGCACAGATTAACAGGTCAGCCCTGTTTTATATTTAATTTTGTACTTAGAATTATTTCTAGTTGTTATTGCAGGTCAGCCCTACGCATATAACAGGTCAGCCTTGTTTAGATTTAATTCTGTGTTTAGAATTACTTCGAGTTGTCATTGCAGGCCAGCCCTGCAAATATAACAGGTCAGCCCTGCTTAAGATTTAATCATATACTTAGAATTATTTTGAGTTATAACGGGTCATCCCGGTCGAGAAACATGTCATCCTTACAACATGCCAGCTCAGTTTCGACATTATGGAGTCTTATTTGCTCCATGTTGATTTTCTGGAGCTCGGCTATATCTATTTACTCAACGCACGACTTTAGTGAGTTCAAACAGGTATCATGTGCTCGGTATATCTCGTCTCAGGAGCTCACATCAACTTATTAATTCCTCGGCTCGGCATTACTTATGGAGCTCAGATAAGCCCGGATTTATTTGCTCTGCCTGCGGATTAGTTTTAGGGTTCAGCTGTATTTTGTTACTCAGCACGACATATTTATCAAGCTCTGGATGCCCAGATGTTTATTAGCTCTGGAGTTTGGCGAGTTTTATCTACTATGGAACGGAGCTAAGATTTATTGATTATGGAGTTCAGGCGAACATTATTTGCTCTTATCTATCGTGTGGAGTTCAGCTCAGCTCGGACCAATGTTATTAGCTCATATATATTTCATCTTCGGAGCTTAGACCGGGTCGGGCAAGCGTAGTTTGCTTGTACATCTCATATCAGGTCGGACAAGCACAATTTGCTCGGACATATTATCTCAGTCAGGTCGGGTGAGCAATATTTGTTCACATCAGGTCGGAGGGGTGTTATTTTCTCATACATCATCTCAGGCGATCAGGTCGGGCGAGCTTTATTTGCTCAGCTTCAGTTCGGATTCCTACTGCCCAGTATGACCTGCTATTATTGGCAGAAGCTCAGTACCGTGATTACACCGGTTCCTCGTATGGGCTATACGAGCCGCCTACTTTATCAAGGGTCGGCGAATTGTCATGGCTCTGCCGACAGCATGACTTGGGAACTCGGCACGACGCAAGGTCACATCATGGTTTGTCATTTAAAGAACTACCGATCCGGGTCCTCACCTAACCAATTGAAGTCGATACAGCGCTACTCTAGCTCGACTAGAGGGGGATACTCATGATACCCCGATAATTGTCCGGGGGCGGTTTGGACCCGGATTTTATGGGCTCGACCCGATCTGACAAGATACCAGAGGCCATCCTACCTTAACCAATTTGCCATTTATTTTGGCCCATTTAATTAAGTCATTAGAGGCCCATTAAGATTTAAAGAAAAAGCCCATTTGCCAAAGCCCATAGATTAAGTATAAAAGACGGGGAATAGTAGGTTAGGGGGGAGATATTTTTTGATAGCCTAACAGCAAGGGAGAGCAGCCGGGTTCCCCTTCTGGCGGATCCTTCTTCCCATTATTGTAAAAAAGAGCAACTATGTAAATTCTTGATATTATAGTGGAGATTGAGACTGGACTAAGTCCCGTGGTTTTTCCCTTCTGGGTTTCCACGTAAAAAATCTTGATGTTCTTTTATTTTCACGTACAAATTCATTTGTTATCAAATCGAACCAAAAAATGAGGTAACAGATATTATTAAATTAAATAATTTTAGTTTGTTACGTTATTAATATATTTAATATTTATTATCGATGATGTTAATTTTTCCAAAGGTATATGCAGTTATTTAATTATATGATTTTTGTTTCGCATATAATGCTAAACAAATTATTCTTCATAGTCGAATAATTTATACACATGCTGACAAACAAACCAATTTTTTTTTTTAAAAAAAAATCTTGCATTGATTAGTTATGAGGAAAAGACGTGCAACTTCGGACAGATCATATAAGAAAACATATGATGTGTGTAATATAATAATATAAATTTAAAAAAAATTAAAAAAATTGTTTGCAAAACTATTGCAATATATGGCCCAGAAAATGCCAACTAGGTTGGTGGATCCTGCAAACTTGTGGGCTTATTTATTAAAATAATCTTAACTTGAAAAGATATTTAACAAAATAACCTAAAATATAAAAATTTAATAAAATAACCCAAAACATCAATTGGGTTGGCGTATTCAATAGAAGACGACAGTTCAGTTGGCGTGCCCAACTTTGGAAGTTGGCCATGCCAACTTGATTGGCGTGTTTCGTGGCCAACTACACAATTTTTATTTTTATTTTTTTTTATTTTTTTTTTAAATAAAAATAACAAATTTAAAATTAAAAAATACAATAAAAATATATATTACCTAATCATATAAATTACAAAAAATCATATCCATATTTTTCAGATTTTACTTAGATATTGTTTTTATTATAAAATTCGAGAAAGAAAAATTTGCAAGAATTAGAGTAATATCTTGTTAGGGGATGCTGCATCCACTCGTTGGTTTGAAGTGAAACAATGTGATCTGCTTCATATTAGGTGACAAGATAATTATATAATTTTTTTGTTGAAATTTTTTACAAATAATTCATTCACTTAATTTGTATTATATAAATATTTTAGACAATTATATACAATGCATTAATAGTTATAAAATTGATAATATACAAATAAAATAAATTTAACATTTTTTATAGCATGTAATGGCAAATAAAGTTAATTTATTTATTAAATAATCAAATTAATTATTTTAAAATTTATAAAATATTTAATTCAATTTATTATAATAAATAATTAATAAAACAAACACGGATTATGTCAATGTTTTGGAATTGATGCATTAGTAGCAATCTTTTTGGAGTCACCCCAGCGGCCCTGATGCGGTAAAATATTTGTATGGACTTGGTTTGCACACAACTCATAATTCAATATGATTAGTCTAAGTTTTTTCTTTAAAGTAAGTTTGTTTTGAGTTGTTGTCTAAGTTGAACGCAAATCAGGTATATAAAAGCATTTTCAGCTGTAGGGGATGTCGTCTGTTTGAAGATAATAACCCAATTCAAATGGTGTTATTGGTTGGAGATTTCCAATTTAGGACAAAACACCCTCTAATGTAATGACTAAATTATGTTTTTATTTTGATAGGGATATACCACCCGTCATTAAACAGAACAGTGTCACCAATTAATATTGTAGGGCCAAAAAGCATACAAATTATTCACCAATTGAAAGAATTCCTTAACAAGTTAGGCAACCCAAAGATCATGGCTACCAACTCTAAAGGAGCCTTATATTATCTACTATTCTCTTTATCAAACCTTATCATCTTCACGTCACACTGTAACCAACATATGCACTGATTTTTGAATCTACATCACTACTCTTTTGACATCATGTATTATATTGTACATAATTAAACGACCAACTTTGAAAATAGTTATATTTCAATTACATGAGAGAGCTCCTGCAATGTTGGAGTGGTAAAAGTTCATTCCCTCTTTGAAGAGAGCTCGAATTCGAGTCGCGCACTGTGCGGAAAAACTTCACCCCTCCCCCCACTATCAAAAAAATTAACATAAGAACATTTTACATGAAAAAAAATAACTCATAAAAGGTTGATAGTACATTACTCATTTAATACCATTATATGATTTTTGAAGACATACATTATAGATACAACATGGGGACTCCCGTGATTGGTTCAAGAAAACTTATTGTGGCAATTCTCGCATCATGAAAATTAGGGTCAGTGTCTTCTTTTACTGACAATGTCAATTAGGTGTTTTGAGTCATTTTATTAAATTTTTGTATTTTAGATTATTATGTTAAATATTTTTTAAATTTAGGTTATTTAAATAAATAACCCATATTTGTGCCCTTCCAAAACTATCCGCTGCAACTATACGATAATGCCACTGAGATTCATTATTTTGTTCAGTGGTCCGTGCGGAGTACAAGTCATCGGATGTCGCCATGTGGCAGACGGACCATCCATCAAAGGTTTGATTGGACAACTCGATGTTGTACGAGGACATATACATGTGACATGACCCTATCCTATAATTTATTCCCCCAAAGGTTACTCTTATTTTTTATTACTTTTCTTAATATAATTTGATTTTAAATATTATATTTCAAATTTTTGGTGAACATATACTAAATTTCAAATTTCTCCATAGACTCGTCGTTGAATAAGATCGGTATCTTTAATCTCCAATCCTTTTTATACGTATTCACAATGTACTTTTCCAAATTATCAAAAATGTTTCTAAAATTCGATCTTTTAGTTTGTTATTTCTCTTTAGATTTTGTTAACATAACTTATTTTATCCATTTAATTTTAAACAAGATACAAGAGATCATAAGTTCCTTACAAGCTCTAAAACTATACAACATATTTAAAATAAATTAGATGTATCGTAAATATATGTGAACTAAATAAGCCAAAATGTATCTTTGTTATATATATATATTTTTTTGAGTTATGAGTATATATAATCGAAGTTCGTCCTTCTCCCATTAAATAAATAACACTAATAAATTCTTTATAGTTTATGTTTATACAACACTTGTTTTCAGAATAAATGCTCAAAATGATTTTCTAGTTATTTTCGGATTAAATCCGTAATTCATATTTAGTTATTATTTCTAAATATATGAATTGATGGGGATCGATATAGGGGTCAGAGTGCTCATTGCTCTGAACCCATCACTAAAACCAACCAAGTGATTGATCACGTCCCCGAGCTGATCCATCAAACGGAGTTGCAATAACTCTAACCCTTAAAGTTGTTGCCAATAGATTAAACTGAGTTTGGTTAAACCAAGCTGATGTTACTCCGGCTTAACCCAATCTGAGACTGATCAGAAATGTAAAAGCAGACAAAACACGTAAGCACAAATAAACATACATAAAGTAAAAATACACAGATATTTTCTAGAAGTCTGAAGCAACTCCTTCTACGTCTCTCTTTCTTCCACCGCATGGAAGGTATGTGATGTGTCTAGAAATAGACATGTTTTATGCATCTAATCAATGGTTAGTCATGATTTAATGGTTAACTTGATATTTATGGTTCCTAATCATACATTTGGTCATATATTGGAAAATGTGAAGAAATCGAGCTAAAACGATAGAAGGAGGAAGAAAGTTGAAGAAAAGAGAAAAAAAAATCGGAATACAAGACACATGTTACTTTTTCTCCTCAAATTTATTTATGTTCGAGCCATATTTTGGAAATGTTGTCAATAGAAAAGTTGTAGAACCATAAATATCAAGTTAAGGAGATGCCTTGAGAAATATATAAAAAGTGACATGTGTCTTGTATTCAGGTTTAATAGACACATTGGCTTTCATGTTATCCAAAAAATCAAAAAATTGAATTTTTTTGAGCTTATAGTTAATGATGAACACATACTTTTGAATCACTAGCTCATGATGAAACCTAATAGATAGCATGCTGTTTTTGAAAATAGGTGAATTGATAACCTTGGAACACATTGAACTCTAATGCGAATTGTACTTTGACATAGTAGATTTTGAGCTGTCATAGCTTGTGAATTGTGCATAGCGTAGTGAAAATTGTGTGAACTTTGTGTAGTCTTAGGAAGTCTCTGATACATGCTAGAATTTAACTACATATTCTTTGAGGCGTATATCTAGACTACTTGCGAGCATGAAAATGATATAGGCCATTTTGACGCGTTTGAGCATTTCAAGCCTACCATGTAAATAAAATCAACCCTAGAGTCCCTTTTGAGCTTTAACGTAAAATAATGGTCTTATGCTAAGCATACAAAAGACCCTCACTCAACATTCTTTAACTAGTTTATCATCTTTCCTAATGAGCCTAAAAATGATTTTTTCCATACATTTGAAGGGAGTATGATGTGTTTCATTCACATGTATTTGTTATCATTGAATCATATGTTTGGGAGCTTTATCGTCAAAATAATGAGACGCATGAAAGAAAAGCGGATGCCTTGAGAAATATAGAAAAATATGACTCTAACGGGAGCCAATGCACAAAAGAGGAAATGATTGAGATAAACCTTGCAAAAGAACAAGATTTGAAAAAAAGAGAAGTTTTAATTGTGCATATCATTATACTCTCTTGTTTGATATATCATATCCTTTCTTTCATAAGCCAACACTAGGCCAAGCTACAAGCTAATAAAGACATATTTGATTTGTGTTTGCAAGTGGTTAATATAGTGGAGAATAGTGTGCAAATGAGCTTATACTTGTGTTGAGCTATTGTGTGTTTATATTGATTGGATCTATAATGTGTACTTGACACTTGTTTATGACCAAACACGCACGTTCACTACTTTGTTGAGTATAAAATTTCTAGGGATTGAACTTGTTCCATTGGTAGCTTTTCAACACCTTTCTTGATTGTGCATGTTAAAAATTATTGAGGCACTAAAGTGAGGACACGTTTGTTCATTGTAAAACTATGAGCCACACAAAGATTATTAGTTTTGGTCAGTTTCACTCGAGGACGAGTAAAGTTTAAGTATTAGGGTATTTGATGTGTCTAGAAATAAACACGGTTTATGCATCTAAGTGTCAATATTTAGTGGTAGCGTTTATCGTGTATGCCCAAATTAACCATCTCAAGTTAATAACTTTAAATAATGTAGTACCGTGAGTAGGGATCGATCCCACGAGGAATGATGTATTCTTGTGTTAATTTGTTTTGCAAAACAAATATAAAAGGTGGAATTTGAAATGAAAATACTACTAAGAAAAATCTCTGAATTAATTAATAACCAAGATTAAACTAAGGTGATTTAAATTATGAGTAAAGCGATTCTTGATTTTCAATCGACTCTACCTTGGAATTATGGATTAAATCATCAATTCTCACAAAAGATTTAATTTTCATTTGAATATTTATCATTGGAGATTCAACTCCTATCTCACCTTATTCCTAGTTAAAATAGCTCACCCGTTCTAAGTTAACCCTATCGTTAAATCAATCAAAACAACAACAGTTAAGATTAATATTAACAATAGCTTTCAAATATAGTAAGAATGATAAAACTTAGACAACATAATCCAAGCATCTATATTCAATCGAGTCAAGCGTTTTCCCTAAGAGTTTAACAATACCAACAATATGCAATCACCAATCTTAGTTGCTTCAAAGGCCAAGCATTAGATTGTATGTAAAACTATTAGATGGTCAATATTATAATCAAACACATCAATCATGACAATAAATCATAGAAAAACTCTTGATACACAATAAAAATCAATAAAAGAACATAAATCTCATGAAAAAACATAAATTCCAAGGTTTTGTCTTCCTCAACCAAGAATCAAAAGTGTTTAGCCACACATGGCTAAATCAAAACAATCAAATCTAATCTTCTATGCGGATTCAATCCATGAATAACATCTATAAGCCGAAAACCCTGCATCTTTCACTAAGCATCATGTTGATGGTCCGTTGAACCTACATGTGTTTCACAATCGCTTAAAGATCCAGATTGGCGTGTTGCTATGTCCGAAGAATACACTACTCTTGCTCAGCATGGTACTTGGGATCTTGTTCCTCCACCAGCTCATGGAAATATTATCGGCCCCAAATGGGTCTTCCACCTCAAACATAACCAAGATGGCACTATAGACAAGGATTATGCTTGCCTAGAAGGCTTTCATCTACGTCCCGACATTGATTATAAGGAAACATTTAGCCAGTTGTCAAACTAGTGACTATTAGGACCTTATTGTCCCTAGCAGTCATGTATCACTGGTCAATTCGCGCAACTTGATGCAGCAATGCCTTCTTACATGGCTCTCTCTCTGAAAATGTTTATATGAAACAACCCACTGGTTTTGTTGATGATTCTCAGCCATCCTATGTGTTCATACTCCGGAAATCTATCTATGTTCTCAAACAGGCCCCGCGTGCTTGATTTAATGCTTTGAGTTCGGCTCTCTTATCCTTGAGGTTTCAGCAAACGAAATCTGACATGTCCCTTTTCGTCTTTCACAAGCATTACACTCACTTATACATTCTAGTCTATGTAGATGATATTATCGTCGCTAGCACTGACCCTGGATTTGCAAATACCATCATCCAGCAGCTCAGTAATAGATTTTCTATTAAAGATCTTGGTGATCTCACTTATTTTCTTGGAGTTGAAGTGTTGTGTTGCCGTGAGGGCCTGTTTCTGTCTCAACATAAATACATCCTGGATGTACCGCGTCGCCACCACATGGGTGGTGCAAAGCTCTCACCATACCCATGACAACGTCAGCTTCTGTGGCTTTGTCAAGCTTTTCTTATGTTGATGTCACTGAATTGAGACATATCGTCGGTGCACTCCAATATTTGACTATTACACGAGATAACATTGCATTTGCTATCAATAGTATGGCACAAAGTATGAGAATCCCTTGATCGCGCTTTATTTAAATAATAAATTCTATAGTGATGCATGCTTTAACTCAGTAGTACGATTTATACCGCAAGTGCACGGTAGTCAAGTTTTAGTATAGATAATTAAGATCATGTTGTCGAACCCACAGTGACTAACTGTATATACCAAATAAAATGCTTTAAACTATATTTAACCTATGATAATTGTTGATAAGTGTGATTTTTACACTTAATTTGATATATGATTATTGGTGTTTTTGTAGTGATTCCTAGAAAATATTACATGTTTTGGTATATATTTGTATATGTCAGGAATTTAGGTCCAAATGCATAAAAGTGGATGAAATGGGCTTAAAAATGCTGAAAAAGGACCAAACTGAGCAAATCTGGAAAAGCAGGGACCAAATCGCAAGAATGGAGATTTGAGGTCCGCGATCGATCGCCAAATGACGAAGATCGATCGCCAAACCCTGAAAAATCGAGATTTTGTTTCCTACTTGGTGATTTTGTGTCCAAACTTTGCAAAACTCCTCCACATTATATATAGAAGATTTTATGACGTTTTGGGGGACTTTTGGCACAATTTTCTGAAACCTAGCAGCCTCTCCTCCATCAAAAGCACCACCACAAATCATTGAAGAGCAAGAGCAACGCAAGGAACGAAAGAACGGAGCGACGCACGGAGCGACATCCTCGTTATCTTAGTATTTCTGAACTTATTAATTTTTATATCAGATTGTGATGTTAAATTTGTTTAAAGACATGTTTTTGCATTATAATTTGATTATGGTTGTTGGCTAAAATATTTGTCAAGACATAGGGATCCCATGTTTGAACCCTTGAGTTAATTAATGGTTTTGATTTGATTTCTATGATCTTTGCGCATAATTTATGTTGTTAATGCTTGTAAAAGATTAGCTACCTTTTGTATGATATTGGTAATCGTAATTGAATTGACCATAGGAGATTACGATACGACTTAGTAAATTAGGCCGTGGGTTTTAGGTTGAGACGGACCAAGTAAAATCTAGCACACGTGTGATAGCAATAGATTTACCAAAATCGAAGGCTAGTAGTTTTCATAAAGCGTTTTTCGGTATTAATCATTCAATAAAGACACGGGAGTGATTTATTGTAGATTAATGCTAGACTTGTTATAACCGGACCAAGGTATAACGAATGAAATAGGAAAAATCGTCACCCTAGAACATAGAACATTAAATCTTAATTAATAGACAACTTTTGGGGGATTACATGGGTGAACCGACGTCTTGATAATTCGTTTATAAATTCTCTTCAATTATCCATCACTGCTGGTTAGGTTAACTGTTGTGCTTAAGTCAATTTAGTTTGATAATCATTCCATAATCTTAGGTTAAATATAGAAATTCTAATCGATCGTGGTAATTGCTACTAGTCCCTGTGGGTACGACACTCTTTACTCTTAAACCATTATATTAAAACTTGACACCGTGCACTTGCGGTAGAGAATCGCTACATTGAAATAAATGTTTAAAATAATAGCGATCAATTGATTAAATGATTAAACCAATTAATTAAATTAACTACTAATCCAACAAAAAAATTTCGCTAGAGAAGATTATCAAGACGCCGTCTTACCAATGCAATCCCTATAATTATCGATTGAATATCCAAAACCCTAAGGTGACGAGTTTTCCTAAGATATCCAATATACTATGGTCAAGCTATATTGAATTTAATATCGAATTGCAGTAAATCAATGGTCATGCACTTATTTAACAATTCAATATTGCATAAGATCTATTAAAACTACTAGCCTTCGATTTTGGTAAATCTATTGCTATCACACGTATGCTAGATTTTACTGCCTCAATCTAAACCCACTGTATGAATTACTAGTTCCGTATCATAACATCGTATGGTCAACTCAATTGCAATACTAAAATCATTCAAATGTGATCAATCCCTCAAAAGCATTAAAATCATAAAACATACTCAAAGAATTATAGGAATTCAATCAAAACTAATCATCAAATCATAGGTTCAAAACAAAGGATTGCATAGCCTTGATAAATAAATTTAGTTCAACATGATAATTAAACAAACCAAAACAAAACAAATATTAAAAGTAAGAACAAACTCCGGGTGTCCCATTTGTAGATCTTCACTTCCTTCTCTCATTTCCTTCTCGATCGTCTCTTGATCTCCTTGTTGGCGCATTCCAATTCCTAGGATGAATTTTGTGGTGATGGTGGATGATGGTGATATGGAGGGTGGTGTGATGGAGGCTAATTCCTAGGTTTAAAGTATGACGAAATCCCCTTTGTGCATGGTATTGTATTTATAGTAGGTGAGGAATAAACTTCCTTGTTGGACTCAAACTCTTCAAAAGGAAAAAAATCTCTAAAAATTTGTCGCCTGGCGATCGATCGTCAGTTGCTCACGATCGATCGCCAGCTTTAATTCTTTTATTTTTCAAACCTTGAACCTCGGTGATCGATCGCTGCTATGTTACCGACCGACCGCGGAAACTTTAATTTTGTTGCTCAAATCATCGACATATGGCGATCGATTGCGACTTACTTCAAGATCAATCGGTGATAGCTAAATTCTTCAAACTTGAGATTTTTGTCGTCCTTCGTCGTGTTGGCTCGATTTAGTCCATTTTCAGCGCTTTTGGCTCTTTTTCTTCATTTTATGCACCTAGACATATAATCCTGAAATGCACAAAAACAACACAAAAGCGCATAATATCATCCATGAATCATAATAAAACACATATAAAATCCTCGAAATATAAGTGTAAAAATCACACTTATCACCCTTCTCCTCGGTTGGTGTCAAGTGTATTTTGCGCTATCTTAAAGGGACCCTCAATCATGGTTTGATTTTTCGCCACGGTTCCTCCTTGGCCTTAACTGCCTACTTTGACTCCGACTTTGCCGGATATCCTAGTGACAATGTCTCTACTTCTGCTTATGTTGTCTTTCTAGGATCAAATCCGATTTCATGGAGCTCCAAAAGACAACGTGTTGTTTCCAGATCATCCACGGTGGCTGAATATCGAGGCCTCCCCAATTCTATGGTTCAGCATTTATGTTCGGAACTTGGCTTACCTCTCGCTCCAGTGCCTTGTATCTTATGTGATAATAATGGTGCCACTCGTCTTTCTCTACACCCGGTTATGCACTCCCACATGACATATCCGTTGATCTACATTTTGTCTGTGATCTTGCCAAAGAAGGGTTCCTCACTATTTCTCATGTGTCTACCCATGAACAATTGGCGGATGTTCTTACCAAACCTTTGCCTCACACACGTTTCAAACCTTGCGCTCCAAAATCTCTGTTGCTGACGGAACCTCGATTTTGCGGGGACGCATTAGCCCATCAAAGGATCTTGCCACCAATCAAGATTCTTTCAGAAGAGCTTCAACATCTTCTGTAAGTGGTGTAACTGTGTCAATCTTGATGGTTAATATATTATTAAGAATATCGAATGTTAATAATTAATATTGATGGTTAATATATTATTAAGATATATCGAGAGAGTACGCACTATCTGTAAGTGGTGTAACTGTGTCAATCTCTATGTCTTTGACTGTAGGACCCCAACTCCTAAGCTCGTCATTAGTATATTTATCAACGTCATTAGTGTATACATTTATACCAATTGGGAATTCTCATTACATGTTTCGTACTTATGGTATAACCTCTATAAAATTTATCGACAGATGTACACACTTTATAATGCACTAGTCACTTTCTCAATTTGTTATGCAAATAAGTCCATAACTAAATTTGCATGCAATACCCAAATGAAATGAGAAATAGCAATGACATTTATACAGCCCATTTATATATATACAATCACTATGCTCACATGCGAGCATTCAATAAATAAGTGTAAATGTGGTTGTGTAATCACATTACCAATACCAATGTTGGTAAATCGCTCCCAGGAGCTGTTGGGATATGCCCTAAGACACATCATTAGATGATTGTTTATGACATACAATATAATATGATTTTATGAATGGCAATTCATTATTATATATTATTCTTTTAACTGTGCAATGTGAATTAATATATATGTTAATGTCCTTAGAATAATATTGTATTATTCTTAAAGATGTCCCTAGTCAAGTATTATCATGAAAGGGATAATGATAATACGTAGAGACTAGTATGTGTTGATCGATGAATTGTTCATTGATATGAGATATCAAATCAACATATGGGTACATGTTAGAGAACGATGTACTGGACAGACCCACCATGAGAATGCAACATGGATAGTTATATGATCGTCATATGCAATTCTCATAGTGATAATAATGTATGTAATCCTTACGACTTCTGATCATCAGAGATCCCAACATAAGGAGTTATGTATCTTGATATCGTCAAACGTTACCCGTAACAGGGTAAACTATAAAGGCGACTATTGGATACACTACGAGTTATGTAGAGGGATGTTGACTGATCGAGATAGGATTTGTCCCTCCTATATAACAGGAGATGTGTTTGGCCCTTGATCAAGTGAGAACTAAAATGCATGGCCATGCTCGAATGAGTCGATATGAGATATCGAGCTTATTCGTTTATTCTAGTTCTACTTGGGGATCAAGAAATAAAGATTGGATATACGAGTATGACTATTCCATGACTCGTGTTCAATCTAAACACAAAGGACAAAGGGATTAAGTTACATGGTTAATATTATCACAAGTTCTAAAGGTTATGTCGAGTCATTGACATTCTTGTAATTTGGGTAGCCTCGATGTGTTGCTAGACACCGCTCTTTGCTTGTAACGTAAAATGAGATTTTATGTCACTGCCAACATTACAAGATCCTATCGGGTCGCACAAAAGATTAAATCGATATAGGGAATTAAATTCATTGGATGAATTAATTAATTAAGAAGAGTCTTAATTAAATAATTGTGAGGATTTAATTAAATCATGGGCTTGAGCCCATGAGGCTTTGTGAAAGCCTTTAATTAAATTGTTTATAATGATAAAAAGGTAATTAATTAGATTAATTCATTCTTTGATAACATTTTTGATATCATAAAACCCTAGCCTCACTCGACAAGCTCTCTCTCGGCCACCTCCTTGAAGCCGTGAGCTTCTCCATCGCCGCCGTGTTTTCTTGGTGGTTCGTGGTGGTCGTCGATCGGTTATTGTAACCGTGAGTCTTGTTTGTTCAAGAATAAGCATAGCAACTTG
Organism: Haberlea rhodopensis; assembly: GCA_907163345.1. Classification (NCBI taxonomy): domain Eukaryota; kingdom Viridiplantae; phylum Streptophyta; class Magnoliopsida; order Lamiales; family Gesneriaceae; genus Haberlea; species Haberlea rhodopensis. The sequence continues at coordinate 60,515 of CAJQUN010000664.1, forward strand.
TTCTTGAACATCCCTTGTTCGTTTAATCGTGTGGATACCGTTGAGGCAAAGCTAGACAAGTTTTGCTAGTGACTCGGAGGAGGCGTTGGACGTGGTGCAGCTCCGTGGAATCGGCTCAAACACGCTACAAGGGTGAGACACTTGTAATTCCTTTATCCGATATGAATCCTATGTATAGATCTGCTGGTTAGTAATCCATAAAATTTTATTCCGCTGCGTTGTATGCTCTTGGATTACTTACAGTGGTATCAGAGCCGTGTACAAGGCTGATATCGGATTTATGTGGTTAAATATTTAATCATATAGAATTAATATTGCATGCTATTTAAATTTGTATATAATCATATATGATATGATTAAATTGAGTTTGTGAAAATCATCGTATAATTATATTTGATATAATTGGCGAATAATTGTATACGATACACGATTGCGCAAAATCGAAAAGTGGCTCAAAGGTTCGGCCACTACAATCCTTTACTCTCGGCCGCCCCTTAGGAGCTAGGGTTCGGACCCTTGGCTTGAGCGTGGGCCGAGCCGCCGCACCAATTAGGGTTTAGAACCCTTTTGGCTCGATAAAGTCTAAATTGGCACATGATGGTCTGAACATGGTTCAAGGGTTCATGCAATATGGCGTGTGAGACCACATGACGGCTAGGGTTTTTGGAACTCGTGGCTCGAGATGGTCAAGCCGCCACCGCTCATGGATCGAACATGGTTGGGACCGTGACTCATGGCTAGGTTTGGAACCTTTTGGCTCGATAGACTTCAAGACGGCCGGCGCGAAGGGATTAGGGTTAGGACCCACGGTTCGATAAACTAGCTGCGCCGCATGGTCACGTGGGTGACGGCCGAGTCATGGGCTAGGGTTTTGAACCCTTGGCCCATGCATGGTCCAACCTTGTGGCTAGGTTTTTCGAAAACAATCTTGGTTCATTTTAAGTCGCTTAAGTTCGTGGCATGTGATGTCCCGAGCGTACGATAATTTTTCAAAATTCTATTTTACAGTTTTAATTAGAATTAAATTTAAAATGCTTAGAATTTAATTAATTAAATGTTAATGCATGCTTTATGTGTTGTTTGAGCATGGTGCGTGGTTATAGCCCTTTGACCTATTAGATAGGATTTGTGGATGTTTGTAATGTATAATACGACCTGCGTGTCGTGCCTTCTCTATTTCATTCTAAATGTAATACCTCCCCTATGTTCCCCTCGAATGTGAATCGAGGAATTCTATATCTTGTAAATAGTGTAGTTTATTTTATTGATGATGATCAATGAAGATGGAGCATCGTGCCGGGATGAGGAGGCCATTCACAAATTGGAGCCAAGGGAAGGTGCTTGTGAAGTTACCTTAGGTTGACTCATAGGATTTCTCATTGGCTTGAGAAAATCATTAGTAGGGGCTATAACCATGTCACGTTTAATTATGTATGTTGATGCATGATTTATCTTATGTTTTAGTTTGATAATAGTATTACACATATATGTAGATATGTATACAACTATATGTAGTGGACATATTTTAAATTATCAAATTAATCATGAGATCAATAAATCCCTCTAAAATATTAAGTTTTAGATGCCTTCCAAAATTAAAAGTACTCGTCAATAACTTCGATTGTACATGTGTGGGTTTGCCAAAGCAAAGCACCGTGGCAATCTTAGTAAGGCGCGAAAGGATAAATGTGATATCCGTTATACTTAAAATTGGGTACGACTTAACTAAGTTATCTCAATAGGATTGGGAACTTAGAGGCATGGGTTGGATTATAATTCATTTGATGAATTGAACAAAGTGTTGTTCGTCCAACTATCCAAGAATTACATGTGTGTAATTGACAAAGTGTTGTCTACTAAATAACCGAGTCTTGGGCGATTAGCCAAAGCTAACTCAAGATTAGGCGAAATATGGATCTTGGCCCACTAAAGGTTTTGAGGGTTGATATTTTTAAACAAAATAGTGGGAGTATCATTTAATATAAGACCATGTTAAATGATTTAAATCATAAACTTATTTTGCATATTATATTGTAGATATCCATGGCAACTAACAACGTTACTAGCACTTTATCACTGCGATCGGTCCTTGAGAGGACAAATTAAATGGGACGAATTTCCTAGACTGGCATAGGAACTTGAGGATAGTCCTCAAACAAGAAAAGAAACAATATGTCCTAGAGGAACCCTTGCCCGCTGAGGAACCTCCCCTAACAGCTACAAGAGCTGAAAAAGATGCTTACAAGAAGCATCAGAGTGACGCACTTTATGTTGGGTGCCTTATGCTTGCCACCATGAACTCTGAGCTTCAGAAGCAACATGAGGAAATGGAGGCGTTCGATATGATCGAACCTTAAAGCAATTGTACCAACAACAAGCAAGACAAGAGAGGTATGACGTCTCTAAGGCGTTATTTCAGTGCAGGATGGTAGAGGGAAGCCTAGTTGGAACTCATGTGCTCATGATGATTGGGTACATTGAGAATCTAGACAAGCTGGGTTTTCCATTGGACCAAGAGTTGGCCACCGATGTGATCTTGCAATCGTTGCCTGAGAGCTTCAGTCAATTTGTAGTAAATTATAATATGACTGACATGGAAAAGACTCTACCACAATTGCTTGGTATGTTGAGAACATATGAAGCAAATACTAAGAAGACTAAGGCCACAAATGTCTTTATTGTGAATAAGGGCAAAGGAAGGGCCAAAGCTAAAGGCAACAAGAAAGCAAAGAAAGTCTTTGCTAAATCTAAGCCAAAGTCTTATGCACTGAAGCCAAAGGGAGGGATAGCAAAGGAAGGGAACTGTTTCCATTGCGGTGAGACCGGCCATTGGAAAAGGAACTGCAAAATATATCTGGAGGATCTAAAGAAAGGAAGTGTGACTTCCGCTTCAGGTATTTTTGTTATAGAAGTCAATTTATCTACTTCATCATCATGGGTATTAGATACTGGATGTGGATCTCACATTTGTGTAAATGTGCAGGATCTAAAAAGGAGTAGGACGTTGGCGAAAGGTGAAGTTGATCTCCGAGTTGGAAATGGAGCAAGAGTTGCTGCATTAGCTATAGGAGATTATCATTTAGCTTTACCTTCTGGTTTATCATTGATTTTGAAAGATTGTTATTTTGTGCCTTCAATTACTAAAAACATTATTTCTATTTCTTGTTTGGATGGATTTTCATTTATAATAAAGGACAACTGTTGTTCTATTTATTTAAATGATATGTTTGATGCTAGTGCACAAATGGTGAATGGTCTTTATGTATTAAATCTTGATATGCCTATCTATAACATAAATACTAAAAGGATTAAAAATAATGATTGTAATCCGACTTATCTCTGGCACTGTCGCTTGGGCCACATAAACGAGAACCGCATATCTAAACTTCATAAGGATGGAGTATTAGATTCATTTGATTTTGAATCATATGAAACATGCGAATCTTGTTTAATGGGCAAGATGACTAAAGCCCCTTTCAAGGGACATGTTGAAAGGGCAAATGTTTTATTGGGACTAATACATAGTGATGTATGTGGACCAATAAGTACACAAGCTAGAGGTGGTTTTCAATACTTCGTTACATTTACTGATGACCTCAGTAGATATGGGTATGTGTACCTAATGAAACATAAGCATGAAACCTTTGAAAAGTTCAAAGATTTCAAGAATGAAGTACAAAACCAACTTGGCAAAAGTATCAAAATCCTTCGATCAGATCGATGAGGAGAATACTTAAGCCAAGAGTTTCATGACTATCTAAAGGAGTGTGGGATAGTCCCACAACTCACTCCTCCGTATACTCCACAATGGAATGGTGTATCCGAGAGGAGAAATCGAACCTTGTTAGACATGGTTAGATCACTGATGAGTCATGCAGATCTTCCGATATCATTTTGGGGACACGCTCTAGAAACAACGATTTTCTTACTGAACCGTGTTCCATCTAAATCAGTGGAAAAGACATCATATGAGATATGGACTGGGAAGCGTCCTAATATGTCTTTTATGAAGATTTGGGGTTGTGAGGCTTTCGTTAGACGTCACGCCACTAACAAACTTGGACCCAAATCTGATAAGTGTTTATTTGTGGGGTATCCTAAGGAAACGAAAGGATACTATTTCTACTATCCCACCGAGAACAAAGTAGTTGTTGCTCGGACTGGTGTATTTCTTGAAAGAGAATTTATTTCTAGAAAAACCAGTGGGAGAAAAATAGAACTTAGTGAAGTTCAACCACAAGAAAACACTGAACCTGAGATTGAGATGGAAACAGAGCAGGCACCGCAAGCTGTTGTGGAAGAAGCACCTGCTCAAAAGACACAAGCCCAGCGTAGGTCTGTAAGAGAACACCGGGAGCCACAGAGATATGGATTTCTTGTGACTCAACAAGGTGACTTACTACTTATTGATGAGGATGAGCCGTAATCTTATCAACAAGCTATAATGGGCAATGATTCTGAGAAATGGCAAGAGGCCATGAAATCTGAGATGGAAGCCATGTATGCAAACCAAGTATGGACTTTGGTTGATCCACCTGAAGGGGTACGACCCATAGGGTGCAAATGGATTTTCAAGAAAAAGACCGATATGGATGGTAACGTACAAACCTATAAAGGTCGGCTGGTTGCAAAAGGATTCAAACAAATTCATGGTATTGACTATGATGAAACCTTTTCACCAGTGGCCATGGTTAAATCCATAAGGATCTTACTTGCAATAGCTGCATTTCATGATTATGAAATCTGGCAGATGGATGTCAAAACAGCTTTCCTTAATGGAAATCTGCTCGAGGATGTGTACATGACACAGCCCGAGGGTTTTGTCGATCCAAAGGATGCTGGAAAGATATGCAAGCTACAACGATCCATTTATGGATTGAAGCAAGCTTCTCGGAGTTGGAATCTTCATTTTGATGATGCAATCAAAGAGTTTGGTTTTATCAAAAACGAAGATGAACCTTGTGTCTACAAGAAGGTCAGTGGGAGCGTAATCATTTTCCTAGTGTTGTATGTAGATGACATACTTCTTATTGGAAATGATATCCCTGCCTTGCAATCTGTAAAGATTTGGCTTGGGAATTGCTTTTCGATGAAAGACTTGGGAGAAGCCACCTATGTATTAGAAATCAAGATCTATAGAGATAGATCGAGAAGGCTTCTTGGTCTAAGTCAAAATATATACATAGACAAGGTGCTTAAAAGGTTTAGCATGCAAGAATCCAAGAAAGGATTCGTGCCTATGACGCATGGTATTTATCTCTCGAAGGAACAGTGTCCTTCAACACCAGATGAGAGACAACGCATGAGCAAGATTACATACACGTCAGCTATTGGATCTATCATGTATGCCATGATATGTACTCGTCCCGATGTATCGTATTCTTTGAGCATGACGAGCAGATATCAAGTTGATCCAGGTGAAGGTCACTGGATTGCTGTCAAGAACATCCTGAAGTACTTGAGAAGGACTAAGGATACATTCTTGATTTATGGAGGTGAGGAAGAGCTCAATGTAATGGGTTACACTGATGCAAGCTTCCAAACCGACAAAGATGATTTTCGATCGCAATCTGGATATGTGTATTGCCTAAATGGAGGTGCTGTGAGCTGGAAGAGTTCAAAGCAAGAAACAGTAGCCGATTCTACAACGAAAGATGAGTATATTGCTGCCTCGGATGCAGCAAAGGAAGCTGTTTGGATGAGGAAGTTCATTTCTGAACTTGGAGTGGTGCCTAGCATTAAAGATCCGATAGAACTCTATTGTGACAACAATGGAGCGATCGCATTAGCTAAGGAACCAAGATCTCACCAAAGATCCAAACACATACTTAGGCGGTTCCATTTCATTCGAGAAATCGTTGAAAGGGGAGATGTTAAAATATGCAAAGTACCAACAGATGATAATGTATCTGACCCATTGACGAAGCCACTGTCACAGCAGAAGCATGATCGTCATACTAGATCTCTAGGCATTAGGTATATGTCTGAGTGGTCTTAGTGCAAGTGGGAGGTTTGTTGGGATATGCCCTAAGACACATCATTAGATGATTGTTTATGACATACAATGTAATATGATTTTATGAATGACAATTCATTATTATATATTATTCTTTTAACTGTGCAATGTGAATTAATATATATGTTAATGTCCTTAGAATAATATTGTATTATTCTTAAAGATGTCCCTAGTCAAGTATTATCATGAAAGGGATAATGATAATACGTAGAGACTAGTATGTGTTGATCGATGAATTGTTCATTGATATGAGATATCAAATCAACATATGGGTACATGTTAGAGAACGATGTACTGGACAGACCCACCATGAGAATGCAACATGGATAGTTATATGATCGTCATATGCAATTCTCATAGTGATAATAATGTATGTAATCCTTACGACTTCTGTTCATCAGAGATCCCAACATAAGGAGTTATGTATCTTGATATCGTCAAACGTTACCCGTAACAGGGTAAACTATAAAGGCGACTATTGGATACACTACGAATTATGTAGAGGGATGTTGACTGATCGAGATAGGATTTGTCCCTCCTATATAACAGGAGATGTGTTTGGCCCTTGATCAAGTGGGAACTAAAATGCATGGCCATGCTCGAATGAGTCGATATGAGATATCGAGCTTATTCGTTTATTCTAGTTCTACTTGGGGATCAAGAAATAAAGATTGGATATACGAGTATGACTATTCCAAGACTCGTGTTCAATCTAAACACAAAGGACAAAGGGATTAAGTTACATGGTTAATATTATCACAAGTTCTAAAGGTTATGTCGAGTCATTGACATTCTTGTAATTTGGGTAGCCTCGATGTGTTGCTAGACACCGCTCTTTGCTTGTAACGTAAAATGAGATTTTATGTCACTGCCAACATTACAAGATCCTATCGGGTCGCACAAAAGATTAAATCGATATAGGGAATTAAATTCATTGGATGAATTAATTAATTAAGAAGAGTCTTAATTAAATAATTGTGAGGATTTAATTAAATCATGGGCTTGAGCCCATGAGGCTTTGTGAAAGCCTTTAATTAAATTGTTTATAATGATAACAAGGTAATTAATTAGATTAATTCATTCTTTGATAACATTTTTGATATCATAAAACCCTAGCCTCACTCGACAAGCTCTCTCTCGGCCACCTCCTTGAAGCCGTGAGCTTCTCCATCGCCGTCGTGTTTTCTTGGTGGTTCGTGGTGGTCGTCGATCGGTTATTTTAACCGTGAGTCTTGTTTGTTCAAGAATAAGCATAGCAACTTGTTCTTGAACATCCCTTGTTCGTTTAATCGTGTGGATACCGTTGAGGCAAAGCTAGACAAGTTTTGCTAGTGACTCGGAGGAGGCGTTGGACGTGGTGCAGCTCCGTGGAATCGGCTCAAACACGCTACAAGGGTGAGACACTTGTAATTCCTTTATCCGATATGAATCCTATGTATAGATCTGCTGGTTAGTAATCCATAAAATTTTATTCCGCTGCGTTGTATGCTCTTGGATTACTTACAGGAGCATCCTCATTCAATAGCTCGAACTTATTTTCAGAATCAATATCTTACATGTTCTACCTGTTTCAACAGAAACATCCCCCATACAGAGTGAGCATACCAACAACATGAATTCAATATCATCAATACATAATTAATAATTTACAGAACATAATGCTGTAATTAAGTAAATACTCCCTGAGTATACCACATCCATGTAAGATCTCTCACGCTGTTCCTGTTTTCATAACATCCAAATCATGAATCCAAATTCAATTAAATCATCCCAAGAATGATTTACTTTACCAATATTATAAAACCACCAGTTCCACCATAACTAAACCATGATAACAATGGTTTATAGAAATCAAATACATTTTGGTTACATTGCCTACTCAACAGCGGCAGCACTATCACCCATCGCATGCTAAATAGCGGCAGCACAACAATCATCGCACGTTCAATAATGGCGGCATTATAATCCACAGCACGCTCAATAGTGGCATCACAAGAAATCCCAGTACCATTCATTGGTGTTCCCAATACTAACCAACACATTATTTGTGATGCCCGGAATAATTGATAATTATTCTTTTGATCTAGTTGTGGTATTTAAATAACATTTAAGGATTTAAATTATTGGGCATCATATTTTGGACTCGGGGTTGGATAAATAATTCTTGGTTGAGTTTATAGTATTAATTAAATTCAAAGAGATTCCCTAATTCTCGAGAATGTTATTTTAGTCCGAAATTTGGAATAAATAATTTCGGGATGAATTTGTACCTTGAGTAAACTTTAAGAAGCATTTTAATTCTTTTAGTAGATGTTAGTAAGGATTTTAATTAGAGGGAAATGTAAAGGTATAAAGTTGACTTAAAGCTAAGGATGGGATACAAAAACACACACTTCCTTCCTACACACACACTCAAAATCGGCCTACCCCTTTTTTCCCCAATACCCGTCGGCTCCTTCCCCTTTCCCCAAACCCGCCGCCCTTCATCCATGGAGTTAGGAGGCGATTTCTCCCCCCCTTTGTCTCAATTTTTGGTAGGTAAGGATGGGATATCCTTTCTCATTCAATAATCAACCTTTCCTTGGTGTTTTTTGTGGAGTTTAATCGATGGGTTTTTCCCAATGTTGGAAGGGTTTATGCTAGGGTTCGATTATTAGCTTGGGGATGAGGTTCTAACCGATTTTGTTCCATAAATTGGTGTTGGGTGTGTGTGTAGCAGTGTGTGCAGATTTGTGCGTGTGTGTGTACTGTGTGTGCGTGAGTGTGTATTGATGCGTGTGTGTGTGTATTCAACATATATCAGTGTGTGTAGGTGAAGTTTATAAAAGAAAATGTGTATCCCATCATGTATTGATATAGGTACAAGACTTATATATATATATATATGTGTGTATATGTTGTGGCTTGGGGTGGAATGGTGTTTGATAATGTAGAAGGCTAGCTTGGGTGGTGTAATGGGTTAAGGCGATTATGTGGCTATAATTCGAGTATGAATACTGTAATTGGGAATTGGATAGCATGAGAAATGTTATTAATTGTTGGAAGCTAATTATGACTCACTTTGTTGAGTGATTAATTATTAGAAGTGAATTGTTGATTTGTGCATTGGCTAGTATTATTGCTGGTTAAGATATGAAGATTAAAAATCATGCATGGAATGTGTTCGTTAATATGCTTAAATGTGATTCTAGTGTGGGTCTAAACCCTGCTAGTATGGGTTGAAAAGAACTAACTTCTATGGCTTGTAGCCATTGTAATATTTTGGTGGGTATTGGGCTATGAGATGAGATGTTTTACTTTTGAAGCATGATTAGTAGGTGAATGGATGAGTTAGAAACATGTTAGTACATGTTATAACATGTAGTAAAGTGTATGGGTGCAATATACTTGATTACATACCATAGCGTGAATTGGTGATTTATATCTTTAATGAGTTAATAATAAAATTATATTCAGTTGTGATTATTTTAGTAAGCTACATGATGAATATGTGATAAATGATTATATTGTTCATTACAAAAGTGAGAAGTGCTTTAAGATATTGATTTTATTGGACATAAGCTAACATTGAATGGGCATTCAATATAGATACTCCACTAGCCTCCGGACATCAATGACAGTTTTTTCATTTTGTCGATTTTAAGGTACATAACGACGTACGAGCAGGTATACTATGAAGTAATTACATATTCATGTATTCATGCATTGTTGAATGTAGTGACTGAATATAAGGAAATGTATACGTGTATTGAGTTTGGTATATGTACTATGGTGGACATGTAAATGTACGTGGTCCGGATATAAAGTTGGGTATTGATGCCTTTGGCATGATCGATATGAGAAATGGTTGAGAATGAGATTAATTGTTAGGCAGAGTTGCCTTCGATATGAGATTCGTTATGATTGACCATAAATGGTGAATTGTGATTATATTGAATTTATTGCATTGATGAGTATCATGTTTTGTAGGGTCTTCCTACCTTAACATCATATTAATAGCGTATTATGAACTAAACATGTATTAGAGACATCTTAGAGTTCTGGTTGTTATGTGAGCTCAATGTAATTACAGGCCAAAATGAAACTTCAATAGTTAGTTAATTACATTCCCCAAAATGAATGTTAAGTTTAACAAAAATCCTGTATCTATCTTCTTATGCTCCTTAGCTCACCATCTCAACCCGACCCTTAGTCTCGATCCAAAAGTGTACCTACAGGAACAACCCTTCGTGAGCATGTACATCATTACTTAACATTATGAGTTACTGGCATATAAATAATGCATGGAAATAATTGATAACATATACTTCCTGTTTAATAGTACTATCCTTCCTTGGTTGTCCCTGTGTCATAATTACGCATATCATCATTAGTTCAAGACATGAATGATTAACATCATATTTCGTATATAAGCTCACAACAATCCATGTTAATTAGAAATGGGACTATCCGGGTTCTATTATGACAGCGGCACAATTGGCCCCCTCGCTCGACATAACTCATCGTATGATACCCATCGCTACGCCTTGATAGCGGATGTATCTCTTATTCAGCGGATGATACCCGTCGCTACACCTTGATAGCGGATGTACCCCATCGCTCAGCGGATGATACCCGTCGCTACACCTTAATAGCGGATGTACCCCATCGCTCAGTTATGTGAGCGGCAAGACCTTCCTCGCTTGCCCATAATAGTCACCGGACATTCAACCATTCTAAGTAGCATGGTCAAACATGCGTCATTGTTTTATAAGCATCATCATCTCAAACATCATCATCTTATCATAATTGTCATCATATCATCATATTATCTTCGTTTATCACAATATCATTATCGTAAACTTATTCATCATAATCATCATCATGAATACTTATGCAAATAATGCAAAGTTATAGTTTAGGAATATGTTACCGTTTGATGCCCGTACGTTTCATACGTACCTTTTCAAAATGTGGTGGAATCGTAGTACTTTATCTTCTTGAAGTCGTGGGTCCTTGGGATGGTTCTACACAACCATACAATTCAATATTAGAAGTTAATCATAGTCCAATATTCAAAAATCCCACAAAATAATCAAAATACCCATTTTTGCATCTCGCGATCGATCGCCACCCAGGCGCGATCGATCGCGAGATCACACTGGACGAGGGTGAAATTTTCCTTCTTCGGCGATCGATCGCCATACTTGGCGCGATCGATCGCCATCGTCACCGATCGATCGCCCAAGAGTGGCGATCGATCGCCAAAGGCTTCTGGAGCCTACTGCCTGCTCGCGATCGATCGCCAAAAACGGGCGATCGATCGCCAGCCTCTGTACCACGAAAAACTCCATTTTTGCACATTTAAACCTCACCAACCTCAACCATCATTTATACCAACAACACATAAACATTAAAACACTCAAAACCTTCAACATACATCATAAAACCACTAAGAATCCAACATCCCACCAAGAATCACACTAACCCAAATAAACCCATTTTAAAACCCTTTTTAAAACCCTTTTTAAAACCCTTCCAAAACTCAATCAACACTTCAAGAACATCAATAAGTGATATATAAACATCATAGGCACTAAATCTTACCAAGAAGTGCAAGAACAAAGCTTTTACAAGGATTTCTTCCCACCCTTAGGTCAAAAATCGAAAATAAGGGGGAGAGGGTTTTGGGAAAGTGATTTTGGGGATTTGAGTGTAAAAGTGAGGTGAGGTAAAAAGTGGTGGGTTAAGTATTAATTCATACTTTTAACTTGTACCCCAATAACAATATGATGTATATAAAATACATTAACATGATAAGCATTTACAAATTGCAACCAACCTTATTAAACCCATATCATCCTCATAATTAAAATTAACATCCTTAAATCATGTTACTTCTTCATTTCCCACACATATCTTAATCATCGTAATAAATCATCATATAAGCATAATTAATATTCAGATTGCCATCAATTAATTTCGGGGCATCACATTACTCCCCTACTTATAAGATTTCGTCCTCGAAATCACATGCACTTACCCAAAAAGAAACTAAACATAAATCATACCAGAAAATAATTCCGGGTAGTGCTGCACCATATGCTGTTCCGTCTCCCACGTAGCCTCCTCGACACCCCGGCGATCCCACTGAACTTTGACCATCGGTATAATCTTACTTCGTAGCCTGCGATCTTCACGATCCAGAATTTTAACCGGTCGTTCAACATAAGACACATCTGAACTCAACTGAACCTCTGAAGGTTGCAATACATGAGACGGATCGGGTTCATACTTTCTCAACATGGAAACATGAAAGACATCATGAATACCGGATAAGGTCGGTGGTAGCGCCAAACGGTAGGCCAAAGTACCGATGCGCTGCAATATTTCATACGGCCCCACATACCTCGGAGATAACTTTCCCCGCATACCAAAATGGACCACACCTCTGAAGGGTGAGATTTTCAAGAAAACCTTATCTCCTACTTGAAATTCTAGCGGTCGTCGCCGCTTATTGGCATAGGCTGCTTGCCTATCTTGGGCCGCTTTCATCTTTGAGCGTATCATCTTGATCTTTTCTTCCATATCTTTAATCATATCCGGTCCTCCGACCGCCTTACTAGTCAAGTCCTCCCAATACAGCGGTGATCTACATCGTCGTCCATAAAGAGCTTCAAAAGGAGCCATTTGAATGCTCGCCTGATAGCTGTTGTTATAGGAGAACTCCACCAGTGGTACTGAATCCTGCCATAGAGTATCAAACTCTAAAACGCATGCCCTTAACATATCCTCGAGCGTCTGTATGGTACGCTCTGTCTGACCGTCTGTCTGAGGGTGATAGGCTGTACTCAGTCTTACCTCCGTGCCCAAAGCTGTCTGGAGACCCTCCCAGAAATGTGAAGTGAACCTCGGGTCCCTGTCAGACACTATCGAGACTGGAATGCCATGCAATCTCACTACGTCCCGCACATATAGTTGGGCCATCTTCAAATATGTGAAGGTCATATTGTAAGGGATGAAATGGGCTACCTTTGTCAGCCTATCCACGATCACCCAGATCGCATCAAATCCAGAGGCCGACCTTGGCAAGTGGGTCACGAAGTCCATAGATATATGCTCCCACTTCCATTTAGGTACCTCTAAGCTCCTCAACTCACCCCCAGGCCTCTGTCTTTCTGCCTTTACCTGCTGGCAGATTAGACACCTCTTAACAAAAGCAATTACTTCACGCTTCATGCGTCTCCACCAAAATTGACTACATAGGTCCTTGTACATCTTTCTTCCTCCTGGGTGGATACTGAACCGGCTACTGTGGTCACGGTGCAAGATTACTTGGCGTAATTCTGGTGTCTTTGGTACCACCCAACGGTTGCCTAGTCTCAATGAACCATCCTCAGCAACTCGGAACTTTGATGGTTGCCCTTGAAGCACTATTGATGACCATCTCTGAATTTCATTATCCGAACTCTGAGCTTTCCTAATAGCCTCAAATATATCTGGCTCAGCCAATAAGGTCGACACTCGCACCGGCGACGTGTCCACATCAAAATCATAGCCCAGATGGCAATAAGAAGTCATCATAGCTGATAAGCTCATAGTATCCTCAGCGGTGCTCTTCACTTTTCGACTTAAGGCATCTGCTATCATGTTTGCTTTACCCGGATGGTACTCTATTTCACAATCATAATCCTTGAGTAAGTCCATCCATCTTCTTTGCCGCATATTTAGTTCTGCTTGGGTGAATAAGAATTTCAAGCTCTTGTGGTCTGTAAAGATGGTAAACGTCGTACCATAGAGATAATGACGCCAAATCTTCAAGGAAAAAATGATGGCTGCCAGTTCCAGATCATGGACTGGGTATCTGGTCTCATGGGGCTTCAACTGCCTCGAAGCATAAGCTACCACGTGCTTATCTTGCATCAACACACAACCCAAACCTTGCAATGATGCATCCGTGTACAAGGCAAACTTCTTATTCTCAGAAGGAATTACCAATACTGGTGCTATCGTCAAACGACGCTTCAATTCTTGGAAGCTTTCCTCACAAGATTCGGACCAAAAGAACGGTACTCCTTTCTGAGTTAGCTGTGTCAATGGCTTAGCAATCTTAGAGAATCCTTCGACGAAACGTCGGTAATAACCTGCTAAACCAAGGAAGCTCCGTATCTCGGGCACAGAAGTGGGTGCAGCCCACTCCATAACAGCTTCAATCTTTCTGGGATCCACAGATATCCCACTGCTAGATATAACGTGGCCCAAGAATACCACACTGTCCAACCAAAACTCGCACTTGCTAAGCTTTGCATATAGTTGATGATCTCTAAGGATCTGAAGTACTATCCTCAAGTGCTCAACATGTTCTTCTTCAGTCCGGGAGTAAATAAGTATATCATCAATGAAGACTATGACGAACTGGTCCAAATATGGCTGGAATACCCTGTTCATTAAACTCATGAAAACAGCTGGGGCATTCGTCACCCCAAAGGGCATGACTAAGAACTCATAGTGCCCATATCTGGTCCTGAAAGCTGTCTTCTGCACATCTTCCTCCCTTACCCGAATCTGATGGTACCCCGACCTCAGATCGATCTTACTGTAGAGTCTCGTACCTTGCAACTGATCAAATAAATCATCGATCCTCGGAAGTGGATACTTGTTCTTCACGGTAGCTTTGTTCAGTTGTCTGTAATCGACGCATAGACGCATCGAACCATCTTTCTTTTTAACAAATAACACTGGTGCACCCCAGGGCGATACGCTAGGGCGTATGTAGCCCTTGTCAAGGAGTTCTTGCAACTGAACTTTTAATTCCTTTAGTTCCGTTGGTGCCATCCTATACGGGGCACGGGAAATGGCTGACGTCCCCGGTAACAATTTGATTCCAAACTCGACCTCTCTCGCCGGTGGGAATCCAGGAATCTCTTCAGGAAATACATCAGGAAATTCCGCCACTACGGGCACATCTTCAACCTTTAGCTCATCCTTCTTTCCAGAAATATCAACGGCATAAATAAGATATCCTGTATGGCCTCGTTCCAATAATTGTGTCATCTTGACCGCGGATATCAACGGAATCCTTGAACGAGAACCATCCCCATAGAACGTCCATGGTACTCCCATATCAGATTTGAACCGCACTGTCCTCTGCCTGCAGTTCACAACTGCCTGATACCTGTTCAGAACATCAATGCCCAGAATGCAGTCAAAGTCTGACATTCCCAGAACAATCAAATCTGACCTTAGTTCTTTATCCTCAAAATAAATGAGGCCATCGTAGACGATCCGATCAGTAATCATACTTCTTCCAGCGGGGGTCGAGACTATAAGAGGCGTGGGCGACGGAGAAGTGCATATGTGGTGCCTTTCCACAAAACTTGTCGACACAAAAGAGTGTGACGCACCTGTGTCGATCAATATAAAAGCAGGGTGCGTAAATAAAAGACACGTACCCGCTATAACCTCCTCCGGAGCCGCTGTGGCCTGCTCCCTTGTCAATGCATACACCTGCCCTTGAGGTGGCCCCGTAGGCTGACTTCCAAACTGCCTCGGTACATATGGGGGTCTGTTCTGTGCTGTCCTGACCGTAGACCTCTCAGTAGAGTTCTGCTGCCTTCCCCTGTTGGGACACTGTCGAGCAAAGTGACCTCTCTCGCCACAAACATAACATCCCACACAATTCTTCGTCAGATGTGGTTGCCCACAAAGAGAGCATTGAACCTCCCCAACACTACCTCCTCGAGACTGTCCTCCTCTTGGTGGGGCGTCATTCCTGCGGTTTCCTCTCCATCGGTTATCGGGCCTCCTACCACTGAATCTTGACGCAGAAGTGTTCCCCCCAGACTTGAACCGATCACCCATTGGCCTTAAATTGTCGGGAGTAGATCTCTGAGGGGGTGCTGGAGGTGGTACAGCATCGGGGTATGCACCTACCCCCAGTTCGGCTAACTCAGCCCGTGTAAGTGCTTCGTCAAAGCAGGTAGGGCCATATGTAATCACCCTGTCATAGAGTTCTGGCCTCAAGCCCTTCATAAAGTTCCTCATTTTTGCTTGAGTGTCGGCGGCGATATGAGGTACATATCTGAGTAGAGAACAGTAGTGGAGGGCATAATCTGACACCGGCATAGTACCTTGCTTCAACTTATTAAACTCATCCTCTTTAGCTTGACGTGCAGCAGCTGAAAAGTATCGGGCCAGGAATCTAGATCTAAACAGCTTCCAGTTTACCTCTTGACCCTGTGCCTCCTGTTCAATCACGGTGGTCCTCCACCACATCAGTGCTTTCTTGGCTAATTGGAACTCTGCTAGCCTTATCCATGCCGTCTTTGCACACGGGGCTGCCACAAATATTTGCTCCATCCTTTCTAGCCATTCCTCGGCTCGCTCCCCTGTTTCAGTCCCTTCAAAAGTCGGGGGCCGATACGCTAGAAACTGAGTCAAACTCAACTCTCCCGGCAATAACTGTTGCTCGGACGGCTCTTCGCCTAAGGCTGGCGGGGGTAGGGGATTCGTGCGCCCCGCACTAGCGTTCACACTTACCGCATCACCAATGTCGATATTTGCTGCCATACTGCAACACAAGGGTTAACAACAAGATCCAAAAGCAGTTCATATAAACATCGTTAGAAAACCATAACATGATATCATAACACCCACATACTTCATGTGCAACATAATATGTCAAAAGTAAGCGCCTAGCCAACCTACTGCTAAGGCTACCCTTCACTCATCCCCGGGTTATCTAACCACTGCTCTGATACCACTAATGTAGGGTCTTCCTACCTTAACATCATATTAATAGCGTATTATGAACTAAACATGTATTAGAGACATCTTAGAGTTCTGGTTGTTATGTGAGCTCAATGTAATTACAGGCCAAAATGAAACTTCAATAGTTAGTTAATTACATTCCCCAAAATGAATGTTAAGTTTAACAAAAATCCTGTATCTATCTTCTTATGCTCCTTAGCTCACCATCTCAACCCGACCCTTAGTCTCGATCCAAAAGTGTACCTACAGGAACAGCCCTTCGTGAGCATGTACATCATTACTTAACATTATGAGTTACTGGCATATAAATAATGCATGGAAATAATTGATAACATATACTTCCTGTTTAATAGTACTATTCTTCCTTGGTTGTCCCTGTGTCATAAATACGCATATCATCATTAGTTCAAGACATGAATGATTAACATCATATTTCGTATATAAGCTCACAACAATCCATGTTAATTAGAAATGGGACTATCCGGGTTCTATTATGACAGCGGCACAATTGGCCCCCTCGCTCGACATAACTCATCGTATGATACCCATCGCTACGCCTTGATAGCGGATGTATCTCTTATTCAGCGGATGATACCCGTCGCTACACCTTGATAGCGGATGTACCCCATCGCTCAGCGGATGATACCCGTCGCTACACCTTAATAGCGGATGTACCCCATCGCTCAATTATGTGAGCGGCAAGACCTTCCTCGCTTGCCCATAATAGTCACCGGACATTCAACCATTCTAAGTAGCATGGTCAAACATGCGTCATTGTTTTATAAGCATCATCATCTCAAACATCATCATCTTATCATAATTGTCATCATAGCATCATATTATCTTCGTTTATCACAATATCATTATCGTAAACTTATTCATCATAATCATCATCATGAATACTTATGCAATTAATGCAAAGTTATAGTGTAGGAATATGTTACCGTTTGATGCCTGTACGTTTCTTACGTACCTTTTCAAAATGTGGTGGAATCGTAGTACTTTATCTTCTTGAAGTCGTGGGTCCTTGGGATGGTTCTACACAACCATACAATTCAATATTAGAAGTTAATCATAGTCCAATATTCAAAAATCCCACAAAATAATCAAAATACCCATTTTTGCATCTCGCGATCGATCGCCACCCAGGCGCGATCGATCGCGAGATCACACTGGACGAGGGTGAAATTTTCCTTCTTCGGCGATCGATCGCCATACTTGGCGCGATCGATCGCCATCGTCACCGATCGATCGCCCAAGAGTGGCGATCGATCGCCAAAGGCTTATGGAGCCTACTGCCTGCTCGCGATCGATCGCCAAAAACGGGCGATCGATCGCCAGCCTCTGTACCACGAAAAACTCCATTTTTGCACATTTAAACCTCACCAACCTCAACCATCATTTATACCAACAACACATAAACATTAAAACACTCAAAACCTTCAACATACATCATAAAACCACTAAGAATCCAACATCCCACCAAGAATCACACTAACCCAAATAAACCCATTTTAAAACCCTTCCAAAACTCAATCAACACTTCAAGAATATCAATAAGTGATATATAAACATCATAGGCACTAAATCTTACCAAGAAGTGCAAGAACAAAGCTTTTACAAGGATTTCTTCCCACCCTTAGGTCAAAAATCGAAAATAAGGGGGAGAGGGTTTTGGGAAAGTGATTTTGGGGATTTGAGTGTAAAAGTGAGGTGAGGTAAAAAGTGGTGGGTTAAGTATTAATTCATACTTTTAACTTGTACCCCAATAACAATATGATGTATATAAAATACATTAACATGATAAGCATTTACAAATTGCAACCAACCTTATTAAACCCATATCATCCTCATAATTAAAATTAACATCCTTAAATCATGTTACTTCTTCATTTCCCACACATATCTTAATCATCGTAATAAATCATCATATAAGCATAATTAATATTCAGATTGCCATCAATTAATTTCGGGGCATCACATGTTTTGAATAATGAACTTGATGTTTATGAAAGTATAAGATTGAAACAAGAACAGTTCGTGATGGCTATGCCGGTTCGGAAATGTACAGGGAGTATATTTTATAGATTTTCAATAGCCTTAATTGTTGCATTACAATTTCGCATATTGATGTGTGAATGATTATTGAGTTGGAGTATGCTCACCCCGTGTGGGGGCTGTTTCTGTTGAAACAGGTATAACATGTACTACGTTATCTCGGGAAGAAAGCTTGAGCCCATGGAAAATAGTGCTCGCAGGTTTATGGTGCAAGTATTGGTTGATAGCACATCATACTTATGCATTGAGAATCGATTCAATTATTCGTTGCTCGTGTGTGAGCACCTGGATGCATGTATATGGACTGTATAAGAGTGTTGAAGTTCCCTTCTTTTATATTTGATTGATGTGCATTTTATTTTGAGGAGCATGTGTTTTTCGAGTTGAGTATTGAGGGAAATTTATTATATGATTGCCTGAGCAGTTGAATATGGTGCATATGTGATTTGTATTTTCTTGGTAGTCCTAATCATGGGGAGACTCTGCCCAAATTTTTATAAAATTCATAAGGTATATGAGAAGCATGTAATGATTCTTTTAAATAATGAAATTTTTCATATACATAGACGTCATAAATGCCTAGATGTCGTCATTAAGAGTTGGGTCCCTACATTATTCAACAACTAGATTAATGAATAAACATTCAAAATCGGTACGTCTCTACGTACTAATTCAAACACAACATGAATATATTATTCATTACATATATTATTCATTACAAATAACAATAATATATTTACCTATGCTCGTACGTTACACGTATCTTATGGTCGACAACATGATTTAGACATTCTCGACATACGGAGGTTCGTACTGTATCTATATCGGATATCTATTCAATATTATCATTAATAATTCCAAACAAAAATCAATATTCATCTAACATATACACCCGCCTCCTATCATTATCAATTACAATTTACCGTACTCCGTATACGATTCAAATCATCCCATTTTATTATTTATTAACTTGAGTTATCATCTAACTCAAACACGCAACACTCATCTTACTAAGTTCAATACTTGTAACATTATTCCATTATTACCAAAACCTCCCCAAAAGTCATAATCATCGTCAAAATCGATTACACATGTTCGAAACATTTTTGCTAAAATTTCACTCTCGGCGATCGATCGCTGAGCTTTTTTTCATTGGGCGATCGATCTCTACAAATACAGATATCGATCTCTGAAACTGTTCATCACCACCAATTTTGATTTTTCTCTGGGCGATCGATCGCTGCATACCTAGCGATCGATCGCTAGCCCTGATTTTTTTTTCAAAACTCGGGTTTTTCATGCATAAACTCATACCCAACACAAACCACAACCCAACCAAGACACACTAAAACACCGTAAACTTCATTTCAAACAACATAAGGCAAACCCCAAATCAAACCCCCAAATCTTAACCAAAATTCATAACAAAAAATCTCATTACCAATTCAAAACACCATAAAAATCAAGACTGATGTATGAATTAACTTACCCAAGATTACTTGATCATCATATCAAGAATCCAAACAAAACCAAGCCTTGAATCTTCACCAAAAATGGACGAAAATTGAAAAGGGGAAGAAGGGATTTTGTAGGGATTTAGTGTATGTTTTTGGTGAAAAGTGTGAAGATAAGTTGGATATATAAAATCCATTTGCAATTAAGTCCTCCAATTTTCATTCACACTACAATTTCACCCCAATTTATTATTCATCTCAAGTTCCCTTGATTATCGATCAACTCCAATAATTTTCTCTCAAATCAAATTCATAATTACCCTTCATTATCGCACTAAACTTTATTTAATTAAGATAATTATGTTCCAGGTATCACATTGATAAAGGACACTACGGAGGGTCCATAAGCCAGAAAAAAAACAATCTATTAGAATTGAATAAGGTTTATAAGCACACTTGCTACTATTTATTTTCAGGCCTATCTAGATCAAAGGGCACATAAACGGATGTAGATAATTCTGTTCCTGGATTTTTATATATTTCTGCATATTCAATGTTGTGTGCCATTGTCTTCAAAAAAAAAAAAAAAAGAAAGATTTTGTGTGCCATTTGTTTTAGGTACATAGAAAATCGATTCTATATTCATTTTAAATTGCTAACAAGAACATCCACCATCTACACATCCATGAAGTTGCTCGGGGCTAAATTGCAAAAATAACTTCTCTGTTTTTTTTATATTTGCTAAAATTATTTATAAAAAAGGTAATGACTCTATTTTGTTTTTTTTTTTCTTTTTTCAAAAATTGAATCTGAAAGTCTTTATATAATAATTAAGGAGTCAAAACACTTCATGGTGTTAATAAGTTAAAAATCCCGTATTATTATATTATATTCTTAACCTCCAAATGAAAAACTTTATGATGTACTTGTCATCAAAATCCTTTGAAAATGAAAGCGATCAACATTTTTAAAATGATAATTTAAATATTTAAAATATCATGATACTGAAGTTTCACCATCTCTACCACCATAATTTTTCCTTAAAAAAATATTATAATTATTCATTAATAAGTAGCCGGCAAGCAATTAAAAGCATTGCCGTTGAAGCACAGAAGTGGAAAAATAGACAGCCGTACGATATGGCCCGTCCGACAAAACGAGCCATAATCTCAGCATGACCATTTATTTAAGCCTCGTAAGATGATTTTAAACTATTTTCTTGCTAATCATCAAGTTTCTAATCATAATCTATTTACTGAACATTTAATGAAATATAATAATAAGTTTTGTTAATATCAAAACTACGATTATTCATATTCTAGAAACCCAATATAATCAAACAAATAATAGACTTCATACAAAATTGAAAAGCCTATAATTTTTCGAGTTGGACAAAATCATCTTTATATATGTGTATATATATGTGAAGAAATTGCCAAACAAGATCTATAATTATTGTCCTATATATATTAAAAAAAATCATCTTATTGTATTTCAGTATTTTATGGAGTCAGAAAAATGAGATGCTAAAGTTATGAGTTATGATATTACCCTGATTTAAACATCGATGATCACAATATATCTGAGACAGTGAGATCCATATTAGATCATGAGTATCTCACGATCCTAAATATATTGGGATTGTCAGATCTGTTCGTAAAACAATATCCTAAAAATAGAATTCATGGGATCATCGGATCTATTCTTAAGGTAATATCATAAAATTAGCTCCAAATTTCCTACCCTCTTGATTCTCTCACCACATTATATACGTGTCTCAACGGTGTCAGTATATCATAATTTAGATTAGTATGGAAAAATCGATGCTACTTAGTTAGTATGCAAAAATCGATTAGGCATGGAATAAACATTTTCAAACGTATCCCAGAACTCATGATTCGTATATTTTAGTTATGATAATGCTTATTCCAATGGTATTGAATATTCTCTGATTATGTGGATTTTATATAGGTTATCATATTTTTAGTTAAAGTGAATCTTGGCAATGGTTCCTGCCAAGAGATGATGGATTAATTCTTACTCGACTAATGATTGATTCCAAGAACCCATAATTTGTATCACTTGGCTTTGAGTTTTTGTTTTGTAGGTAATTTGCAAGTAAGTCTTAGTTCTTTGGGTTTTTTTTTTTTTTTTTTTACTTTTGTGATGATGAGTTTGAGTTCCTCTAATACTTATTTTATATAAATTTTGCTTATAAAAAGAAAATTAACGAGCCAAAACAAATCATGCTGTTAATAAGTTAAAAATCCCCCTATCATTATACTAGTTTGTTATGGCACTGCGCCTGGATTTTCTTATTAGCATAAAGTAAACAACGAGCCAAACAACTAATAAAATCTCATATTAAGAGCTGTAGATTTATGCAAACTTAGAATATGTTGAATATAATTATGATATTTAAAACATATTAACTCGCTACCTGACATATTCCAAATTTATGTGCTTGTTGAGCACTCTTTTGGCTTATATTGGCTTTAGAATTGAAAGCACGGTATTGCATGAAATTAGATATTATATTTTATTAACTTATATATAAATGTTATTAATAAAAATATATGTTATTTAATACCATTTTTATATCAATATCATTGCCAGGTCTTATTTTTTTGCTGAAAAACAAGACAACACATTAATTAATCAATGCAAAACACATAATGCAATTAAATTTAATATTTGTGCCATCGGAAATTTTCGTTATTACTACAGTTTAGTAATATACCTACCTAAATAATGAACTTTCTTCATGTGCCTTCTTATGAAATGCCCTTCTATATCATTCTCAAAAAATGGATGTTATTTAAATTACAATAGATGTTCGCATGATGTACATAAAGATCGCAATAAGTCTTTGTTATTAAACCTCTTTAAATCACATCCTTCAATCCAAGCAATTCTGATTGCACTATAAAATAAATCAAGTGGATTATCATTTTTCATCGAAAATGGAAAAGACATAGCATGTAATGAACTTGCTTACATATGCTTCTTTTGTTTCCGTACATAACTTAGAATCCATCGTCCAAAGTCATAAGCCTTTATCCTAAGAGTCGTTCTTCATCCCAGACAAATTATTTGCATCTTTGTAGGCTTTGAAATTCATAATAAGATGTTATTTAAATCTTTACTTAAAAGTAATACTAATATATAACTGTTGCTATAGTGAGTGTAATAGAATGTCAACAAAACATACTCTTTGCTTCACGACACTCAATTGCATGCCAATTTGCTGATCTTCTAAAGCATTTTTCCCATTCATATCTTGAGCAACAACTGGTTCATGGCAATATGTAACGATGGAATCATATATGCTTTTGAATTGCTTACTGACATTTGATCACCTTGTTTACCATAGTCTAAATTAGCTCGTACATACTCAAAATTTGATGCTAAATTTTGATAAGTTGTTGGGTCTATACAGCAAGCCAGTTTTATCGATAGTGTTGAAAAATTGAAAATATTAAGTTGTTGAGCGATGAAAATGTTAGTGGATTTAGCAATAGCTAAAAGCAATGTAAATCGTAAGAGACAAAGTGCAACTTAAAACGAATCACATCAGGGATACAAAAAGGATATACGCATCTATTTCTTTGGTGTGAGGGGGTGGATGATTGGGGTTAGGACTGTGGCCGGGGCCAAATCATGGAGAGAATTTCTATCTAAAAGAAGATATCACAAGTAAAAAACTATTCCTTACTGATGTGACTTAAAGAGCTTTATAAACGTCATTAAGAACCGTTAAATTCTCTTAAAGGTCGTTGTTAACCACGTATGACAATTAAGTGGTTGTTATATTTCCACACCATTAGGTGGTTATATTTCCAGGGATTCTCTTAATGTAAAGTAGGTAACAGCAAAGCCGAACGAAATTTGTAGATCTAAGTGAAGCATAATAGGAGGCAAAATATTATGTTTAATAAGAATTCGGGCATACAGTGAGCGTAAAAGGAGGAAGAAATGAATGGCATATACGATAGTGGTGCTGATTAAAATTGATATCCAATAAAATTGATAATTAAAACATAAGAATCGCCCCAAGATTAATAAATCCAAGGTATTGCCTTTGTAGGGACCCCCGTGGCCTTAACCCATTATTAGTGTATTAATCCATATATTTAGTACATACAATCATATAATCAGGGGGAAAGAATCACATATTACCATGGCATAACATAGCAATAATAAAATTTCTTACATTAACCCATGTAATGTCCAATTTCCCCATTCCAGTCCACTAAAATAGCATGCACCCTTATAATACACTAACATATCCTCAATTCATTTAGCAATTCCTCATATTAATTGCATGCAACATATGAAAGAAAAAAGAAAGGCCATTGCCTTTTTATATAGACTCGTATACACATATTACAATGCTAACATGAGAGCATCAAATGAGAGGATATTTAATGTATAAAGTACTCTACACGATACCGATACTGGTACTTCAGTCCTGGAAGTACCTCCAATCAATAGCTCGATCTCTACGTCGGAGCTACCGTTGTACCTGTTCCACCTGCCCCAACAGAGACAGCCCCACACGGGGTGAGTATACCAATACTATCGAGCCAATAAACACAATATCACAGTTCATATTTTACAGAATGTAAATGCCATGAATTTTAAAAGATACTCCCTGGATGGTATCATCCTCATCCGGGATTCCCTGTGCTGTTCCTGTTCTCGAAATAACCGAAACCATCAGCTTCCCAAAAGCCATTTAATCATCTCATTGCTTAACTAAATCCATTCCTGCCATGCCAGTTTCATAATCAAATATGAATAAATCATTAAACAAATTACCATAGATATCACGTATATCTAACCAATGATTCCATAGTTTTATTTCATCGCTCGCTCCACAATAACGACATTTTAACCCCGCGCACGCTCAACAATAGCGGCGTCATAATTGGTGTTCGCTCAGCAGCGACAACACCCCAATCATTGCTGCTCAAAAGCGGCACCATATATTGCGAATACAATGCACAATGTGTTTCACAGTTGCAATAATATAAAAGGTTATGCTCGTACGTTATACGTACTTTATAATTCCGTAGTCCGAATCAAACTTGCCTTGGTCCCGTGACTCGATGATTTACGTGCTAAACACAATTAATAATTCAAAATGACGATTAACCATTTAAAAAGACCCCGGGCGAAGCATGCATCGCTTCCATAACAATATAACCACGTTAACCACAAAACATGGCATCTTGATCGATCGTCCCTCTTGCTCGATCGATCGAGAGCCCCAGCAAGAAATTGCTCTGAATTTCCCTCTTGCTCGATCGATCGAGCATCACGATCGATCGATCGACCGACCATCTCGATCGAGCGAGCGTTTTGCTCGATCGATCGAGCCAACTGCTCATCGTCTTCCCATTTTCGAAAAACGCATGACCGATTGAGCCCCGTAATGCCGACCGATCTGCGAGTACTGGAATGGCCTAAAAATGGCGTTTTTTTGGTTTAAAACTCCCAGAAAAATAATCCCAACACCAATTTTACCAATAATCCTCAACACAAATGCCATAAATCTTCCTAAAACATGCCAACCCAAAAATCCTTAAAATCCAAAAGTTCATACCCAACTCAAACTTTAACCAAACTACACAAAGCTACTACCAAATCGAAGATAAATGCGAGAGGAAGAACAATACCTTATTATCTTCGAGAAATCCGGCTCCCAAAACGAGTCTCCATCGATTCTTCCATGGGAGGAGAAAAGAGGGGTGGGGAATCGCTGGGGAGAGAGGGGAGAGAGAGAGAGGAGAAGGAACAACTGCTTGAACATCGAGTCCATTTGGTATATATAATACCACAACTCCAAACTCCCGAGTCCTTCACAAATACATCATGACTCATTAAAAATCATCTGTGTTCAATAATTACCTTCAATCTAAATTTCTATTACCAGCCAGCACAAAGTACTCCGGACTCCAGATCCCACCAAAAAACCAAATTCCAAGGTTTATCACCACAATGAGAATACAATCTCATCCCTTGGATCCAATGACCCCAAATACTGGATTTAAAATCTCTAGGAGTCCCAACACCGCAATTAATCCATAATTGCCACAATTAAAAATCCATTAAGGATCAATACCACACTGGGATTTATACCATTAATCCCCGGGCATCACAATTATCCCCCACTAACAAAATTTCATCCTCAAAATTTGCACAGGCGTACCCCACGTACTGCGAAGACCACACCATCCAAACGGATTCACATCGTCGAATCATGAGCGCATCATGAACGACAAACAAACTGCGAGGATACAGACCTCAGACCAAAACTCTGGAATGGAGTAAACCTCCCAAACCATTACAACTAAAAGGACGTCAGCATGCCTCGATGCTAACCACCCAAAAGCAGTCAGTCAATCTTAACCGCTATCCAACGAATCATACGTGATTCCAACATAGGTACCGTCTCAATGATATCTCTACGACTTAGCCTACGATGTTAAACATACATCGTTACCAAGGAAACCACCAGTACACTATAGTTTACTTATACTAAACCCGGTTTCCGCTCTCCAAATCCAGCTCCATCACGGAGTAGTTGCATCATTTTGCAACTCAGATCGGGCAACTCACGTCTATTGATCGACACAAACACATCTCCAAAGGTGCCTACGTCCGTGTGTTTCAAGAAGTCAAATCTTGGTCCAAACACACCATCGAGACTCCACAAGGTCTCAAGTTCCCATAGAGAACATGCAAGAAAATCAATTGCATTCTCACCCCACGGTGTCAACAATGACACCCAACAGATTGAACCCTGGCTATCCCTCGTCTACCATAGGATTCAACAATCCTAACACAGGGATGCTATCGGATTACCCAGTAATGAATTAGCATGGCCTCAATACACGACAATCCCTCCTCAAGGGAGTCAACCAGATCTCACGATCATTCTTCAGAATACATCGTGTCGATGACATTATCAATCTCAAGATGCAACAATCTCTCACCGGAGATTTATCTCTCCAAGCATACTAGCCCGATGCTCGACAAGTACCAAAAATGCGGGCATTCGTATACAAACACCGGTATACATGCCTAAGTACCAACATCACGTGCATACTCAATGCACTTGGCTCGGGTATCTCCAATCATACCCATAAGCCCCAAATACAACTGTCAATCCTCAATTATTCTTACCCAGTGGAGAACATTGATTGACGACCCAACGACCAATGGTGCGATTCCAACGTCAACACCACACAAACCGACTCATCGAATCTTCCAAAGATTCCCAATAGGTATATGAATACCGCCTTCCTTACAAGGAAAGTGTCATGAATCCATGACCCTCCAACCTCGAACCACCGTTCGGAAAACCTGGATATATTTATCCCAAAATATATCCCGGAACCAATAAATACACAACAGGTTCAGAATAGTGCATCAATGCCACTATTACCAAATCGAAATCCGTATACACAATGTATACCCATCTAACGAAGCTCTGTACTAATACCATAATACTCCACAAACCTCGAGCATCTCCCCAGAGACGTCTCCTCATACGTCTCGCCGAAAATTGGAAGTCATTACTCACTCAAACACCAGTAATGCTTACCATGGCTGATTCACAATCAACCCTCGATCAATACCAGCTGTCTCCATGACAGTATGTTCCAGATCTCTCCAAGAGATACTAACAATATAGTAGTGTCACCCCACTAATTATATTCCACAGTTCCGATTGCGTCTCCCATTGCATCCCATATGCAAGGATTCTCAACCAGCTTTAACAACGACTTGTTGATACTCACGTTGGTATTCCCAACAAAATTGAGATGTCCCAGTACAACTCTCTAAAAACATTTGACGTATAAACGTCCCCGTGAGGTATTCCCCGCCTCATTTCTCATGCCACATAGTGACTACAAGATTCCACCAAAAACCCCCATCGTATCATCATACTATTCACTAAACACGGTTCCAACGAGCAGTATAATGGCTACAACAAGCACATTATAGCACTGCAACAATACCTGGCTAGCAAATCACTGTCTCTTTAGGTTTATACCAAACCTACCAATATATCATACGTTCCACCCGGTATACCATACCGTACCATCCATTAGAGTAGTGGGTCAACACCCAATATTTCTCTAATACCATTGTACAACGGACATCCCGGTGTCCTTACTCAACCACGATGCAATCCTACTCTATTAGGATTGTTCCACACCTTCGTGTGTGGGCGTGACCATTTACACCATGAGTCACATCGATATATGTAGGTAGTTTTCCCCATAACTACTCCTACCACCAATCACTTGGACATAGTTATCCCAACGAGTATACCCAAAGGCACCACTACTCGTAAAATAATTATCTCAAATACGTGCTGCAGTACACTTACCTGTACGGCGCATTCAATAATTCATCGAGCAAGCCTGCTCGGCATAATGGTCTCGTCAACTGGTGACTCAGACATTACCCTGTGCCCACCATAGACACTCAAACCATACGACTAAATACATACACTTAACTGTATTTTCATTGCAACGACGACATTCATCCACATAGAACATCTACAATGTCATTGTCATCCTATGACGGTACATGTCAACATATGACATCCACGATAACATCGTCAACCCGTGACAGTATATGTCAATACATGACATCCAAAATCTCATCGTCAACCCGTGACGATATATGTCAATACATGACATCCAAAATCTCATCATCAACCCGTGATGGTATATGTCAATACATGGCATCCAAAATCTCATCGTCAACCCGTGACAGTATATGTTAATACATGACATCCACATAACGCTAACAAAATATCAGTATACCATAACTCATCGCTAATAAGATAGCGGCACACCTGTATCCATTGCCCAATAGCGGTACGCAATCAGCACCCATCGCTCGAAGGTGGTACAATCTCGTGCTACGTACATAGCGGCATAACCCATCGCTTTAAAATCGGCGGCATGATCCCTCGCTATAAAATCAGCGGCATAAAACATCGCTATATAAGCAGCGGTAAGCACCCTCGCTGTAGAATCAACGAAATAGATATAGAGTTAGCGGAATAAATCATCGCTATAGATATCCGGCGGTATGAACCATCGCCATAGAATCAGCGGAATGTACCATCGCTATATATACCCGGTGGCATAAACCATCGCCAATAGAATAGCGGAATGAACCATCGCTACATATACCCGGCGGCATGAACCATCACCAATAGACTAGCGAAATGAACCATCGCTATATATACCCGGTGGCATGAACCATCGCCAATAGACTAGCGGAATGAACCATCGCTATATATACCCGACGGCATGAACCATCGCCAATAGACTAGCGGAATGAACCATCGCTATATATACCCGACGGATGAACCATCGCCATATAATAGCCAATCCCTAGCCTTGTATAGCAGTGTATTTTAATGCACCTAGCTTGTCATGACCGCGACACTAATACCCCTCGCTTGGACATATCAGCGGCATCGAATAACCTCGCTTCAAATGTGACATGCGGCATTTGCCATCGCTTCAACATTTAGCGGTAAATATTCTTTCCTCGCTACGATATGACAGCGGCAGGTATTCTATCATCGCTTCAAATGACAGCAGCAAAGCATTAAAATCATCACTCGCATATAACAACGACTCATGGGGTATGCATCAAGCATCCATTTATACCTGCAACCACAATGCATAATCCAAAATGTATACAAAGTACATGTGAATCACCAATGATAGTCTTGTTATAACAGTGTATTTTAATACACATCGCTAGTCATGACCACGACACTAATACCCTCGCTTTGACATGTTAGCGGCATAGAATAACCTCGCTTCAAATGCGAAAATCGGCATTTACCATCGCTTCAACATTTAGAGGAAAATATTCCTTCCTCGCTACGATATGACAGCGGTAAGTATTCTATCATCGCTTCAAATGACAGCGGCAAAGCATTAAAATCATCACTCAAGAATTACAACAACTATACATGCTATGCACCAAACATCCAATACATATATGCAACCACAATGCATAATTCAAGATGTATACAAAATACATGTTACCGTTTGGTGCCCGTCAACCCTGGCCTTAGCCCTCCAAGGCAAAACATACCTACAGGAACGACCCCAAACCATGAGCATATAATAATCCATATTCACTACAATATGATTATATTGAGTAAATACATAAACCATAAATACAAGGCACTTCCTGTATTCCCATGCATTCAAAATGCTCTCCTTGGTTGTCCCTGTACCGCAACTCATAACCAAAAGCAATGGATTATATTACGGTTCTACAAATGTCATGACATAATATCATTCTATCAACATGTTTCTAGGCCCTCAACAGCCCCAAAGAGCAAACCACTTCTCTAATACCACTAATGTAGGGACCCCCATGCCCTTAACCCATTATTAGTGTATTAATCCATGTATTTAGTGCATATAATCATATAATTAGGGGGAAAGAACCACATATTACTGATATGGTTGAATATTACGCGTTTTTAGGCTATGATATGTACATGTTTTCGTGTTGATTCTTGGAATATCTTAAGGTTTATGGTATATATTTCTCTATTTCAAGAATCAATGTTGAAATGTAGGGAAAGGTGAGAAATCAAGCTAAAATGATGAAAAAAAATGAATAAATTTGAAGAAAAGAGGAAAAAACCAGAATCCAAGACACATGTTGCTCATTTATCCTCATATTACTATATGTTCAAGCCATGTTTTGGAAATGTGGTCCATATAAAAGTTGTAGAAATTTCTCTTATCTTCGCGTGGACAGCTGATTCATCAAATTCGGAGTTTGTACGAGAAAGTTACGGCCAAAATACGAAACTCGCCAGAAGCTGAAAAAGGCGAAGAAACTTACTGTGAAGGGCGATCGATCGAGAAAGGATTTCCGATCGATCGAGACGGGCAGAAAAGGCCACGAAATTCTTACTGGAAGGCTCGATCGATCGGCCACTTCGTCCGGATCGATCGGTGGAATGAATTTTCATTAAAATAACTTCCTTATAGAGTTTGTTTTCAACAATGAAGTCCTTGATTCCCTTCCCCTATATTTACAAAACGAAAATTACAACCCAAAATATCAGATTTTAACCCTAGAACACATACATCACAGCCTCCATCTCAGCCCCCCCCCCCTTTCCTTCAATTCCACAAAACCACACGCCTCCTTTTTTCACTCTAACCTCACGCCTCCTTCACACGGCCAGCAGCCATTCACTCCACCATAACCTCCATCTTTCTTCCACTCTTCACCATCCATCATCACTCATCAGCGCTTCTTGGGAGGCAACCCAAGCGTATCCTTTTGTTATTTAGTTTTGTTATTTGATTTTCATTTTTCATTTTAGTTTTGTTTATCTCTCAAGTCGAATATTTTACCATATGCATTCTTCTCTTGCTAGGTACTTGGTTGGAGCGATGAACCCCTACAACAGTGGAGCTTTCAAAAGCCAATCTTCTTCAACCCTCATGCAAGCGTCTTGATCAGGGGAGTTTACTTTTTCCCTTTAGATTCTTTTAAACATTGAGGGCAATGTTTGATTTAAGTTTGGGGGAGTAGTAGCTTGCATGTTTTACTTGTTTTAACCACATGTTGTGTGCTTAAATGACACTTGAATCGTCCGATTATTATGAGCTAAAAAATATTTTTTATGAGTTCAAACTTGAGAACAACATGAATTATAGTAGTGACTATTCAATGAGGATTTTGATCTCACTATGCATATGAACTTGATTTGTAATTGGACTTGTACATGAATATCCTAATTTCAGTTAGCATGTCAAGATTGAGGAATATATTGAGCACAATGAGTCATGATCTTGTGGATTGCATGTTGAATAGTGATAATTGTTGTGAACTTAATGATTTGTCTTGAGCATCTTAGAGCTATCCTAGAACTTATTTGATGATGACACTTTGAGGCGAAATTTTATAGTTACAAACTTGACTTGGAAATGATCTAGGCGATCTTTGACACTGTGATGACCAGGGATTATAGATGTTAATCCCGTAGTGTTAATAACCCCTAAAGTGGTTTTACGTGGCGATTTGGAGTTTAATCGAGGTGTTGGGCCTTCTGAGCTCGTTTATTTGTGTAGTTGGGATCGTTGGATCCAGAGGTTGAGATTGTATTCTCATTTGGGTGAAAAACCTAAGAGTTGGGTTTTTGATGTGTCTCGGGATCTCGGGTGCTTGTGTGACACCGGTAGGGTGTTTTGGAGTTAGAGAGAGAGTTTTTGAAAACAGATGATTTTTAATGAATCATGATGTATTTGTGGGGCTATTAGTTTTTTGGGGTATTTTTGCTATAAATACCAAATGAACCCGAGATTTTAAAATTAAAATCATTTCAGCCCCAATTTTTCCTCCCTCTCTCCCGCGGCGCCCATTTCCGTCTGGACCAGCACCCGCGGCTTCAGGCCGTGCGCCCGCCGCCGTCCGGCCGCCGTTCGGCGCGTGCGACCTCTCACCGGCTTCGTCTCGTCGAGGCGCAGCTATCCCCTCCGTCAATTCGAAGTTTCGTCGCGTTTTGAAGTCGGATTTTGGCTGAATGCGTCGATCCCCAAAAGCTAGGGTTCATCGATTTCGAACGTTTTACTTTCGATTTTCGATTGGGTAACCTCCCTTACCCCTTTTTCGTCATTTTCGTGTATTTCCCTGCCATTATTGTGTTCGAATTTAAAGATTTATAAGGGTTCGAATCTAAGGGCTTGTTTGGGTTCGAATTTAAGGGTTTTGAGTTCGAAAATTGGGGGTTTTTGGCAAGGGGTGTTGATTCTTGCTTTGATGGTTTAATTCACATTTTAGACGAATTATGGTGTTTAATTTGGGTTCGATTTGTGAGATAAGGGTTCGAAAATTTGTAGGGTATCCTTGAACAATTTTCGTTGTTGTCTCATTCGTTCCCCTCCCTGTATGTACCCTGCCCCGGGTCTTTTAAAAGGTTAATTGTCGTGTGTTGACAATATTTTGAGGGTTATGGGTGTGCTTGAGCATGGGTTGCATGTTCGTAAATAATTGTGAATTATTTATCGTGTTAGCACATCGTTCCTCGGGGCATGGAACTCGAGCAAGGTTTGGCTCGGACTTCGAGGATTTAAGGTACGTTTAGCGTACGAGCATAGTTTAAATGATGTTTTACAAGTATGATGCATGATTTAAAATACATGAAATGTTTTACTATGATGGTACCGGGACTTGGTTACGTTATGTTGATTCACATGGTGAAATGCTTGGTGCCGCTATGAAGCGAGCAAATGATGGGGTGTGGTTGCTACGGAGCGAACACAGATAGTATGACGCTACTTTGAAGTAAGAAACGAAAATGTGGTATTTGATTAGATATCTAGGATGTCTGTATTTTATTCCCTATTGGTAATGAATAGGAACAGAGACGTAGTTAATCAGAGAAGTGATTAACTAGTATCGGAAATCTCAAATGATATCTAGAATTATGATAATTGCTAGATAAAGAAAGGTGTTATGAAATGTTGTTAAATAGAAACGGGCTAGGGTTAACCAATATGATGATTAACTGCATATTCAGGATTTGATGATTTATCTGTTTTGAGAACAGGGTTATTACAGGGGTACGCTATGATGAGGATGATACCATCCAGGAAGTATCACATATGTTCCACAATATTTACATTTTCGTAAATTATGTATTATGTCATTATGATTATGAAATTGTGGAATTGGTATGCTCACCCCGTTGGGGGCTGTCTCTGTTGGGGCAGGTAAACAGGTACATCGATGGCTTTGGAATTGAGCTCGAGCGGTTGATTGGATGTACTCCCAGGATCGTGGTACCAGGGCTTGATGGAGCACGGTATCGTATAGAGTACTTATATACCCCTGAGGATTATATACATATTCATGATGCTCGCATGTGAGCACGATTATACTTGTATATGGGTTGTATATAAAGGCATGAGCCTTTCTCTCTTTCATTCTATGTTGCATGCAATTAGAGGTAGAATTGCTAAATGATATGAGAGTCATTGGTGTATTGTGGGTGTTGAAACCCACTTTTGTTGTCATATGTGTGGTGTGTTCCCTGGCTGGGAATTTACTTGATATTGCTGTATTCTGATGAGTATTATGCTTTCCCTGGCCGGGAATTATGTTATGTGTTGTGCTCTTATTTCGGGATGGCTCTATTTATGGGGAGACTCTGCCCAAATTTTTATAAAAGTCTACCATGTAAAAAGTGGTGTAATGGGCGAACTCTATGAGTTTATTGTTGTTAGGATGATGAACTTATAACATTGTATGTTAAAGAAAATTTTGTAATTGCCATTCAATGGTAAAATATCATCTGAGTTTCCCGAATGATTTTATTGAAAGCATGTGCCACACATAATGATTAATACACTAATCAAGGGTTAAGTATATGGGGTCCTTACAGACACGTTTGAACCTTTCAAGCTTACCTATTCTATATCAATCCCTAGTGTCCCATTTGAGCTTTATTGAAAAAGAATGGTATATGCATTGCATATAATTAGACCCCATTCGACATTCTTGGCAAACTCATTATACTTACCCTTATTTGAGCCTAAATGAAAAAAAAGTTATCTTTACCCTAAGGGAGTATAATGAATATCATTTGATGCACTTGAATTGTTATATTTTGATGAGCTTATAAAAAAATATTGATGAATGAGAAAAAGAAAAGAAGAAAAAGAAAGAGCCTTGAAAAGAAAAAAAAGAAACATATAAGACCCAAAGTGGCCAAGGCTATAAAAGAAAAAGAAGAGAAGCTCGATGTATGCGAAAAATTTGAACTGTAAATGATTATACTCTCTTCTTTGCGCTTATCCTATCTTTTCTTTGAAGCCAACACCAAAGGTCTTACATTACAAGCTTAAAAAGTCCTTTTGATCCAAGTCTAGGGAGTAACTATCATTAGTGGAGAAGTTGTTTGAAAATAGGCCTATGTAATGCTTGATGATAATCTCGACTTTGAGTTGATTAACATGATTTGATCTTGAATATGTGCATGAAACTTGAGATTGACTAGAGCACACACACACGTTCCGATTTTGAGATGTGTTGCTTGAATTAGGAGAAAACATGTCTTGTCAACTTTTGTATATGTGCATGAGATTTCTGAGAATAAGCAAGTCATGAAATAATTGTTTCAAATATCAAGAATGAACTCTACCTTATGATTTTAATGCTTAATCGAGGACGATTAAGTGATAAGTTTGGGGGAGTTGATAGGGTTGAATATTACGCGTTTTTAGGCTATGATATGTACATGTTTTCGTGTTGATTCTTGGAATATCTTACGGTTTATGGTATATATTTCTCTATTTCAGGAATCAATTTTGAAATGTAGGGAAATGTGAGAAATCAAGCTAAAATGATGAAAAAAATGAATAAAGTTGAAGAAAAGAGGAAAAAACCAGAATCTAAGACACATGTTGCTCCTTTCCTCTCATATTACTATATGTTCAAGCCATGTTTTGGAAATGTGGTCCATATAAAAGTTGTAGAACTTTCTCTTATCTTCACGTGGACAGCTGATTCATCAAATTCGGAGTTTGTATGAGAAAGTTACGGCCAAAATATGAAACTCGCCAGAAGCTGAAAAAGGCGAAGAAACTTACTGTGAAGGGCGATCGATCGAGAAAGGATTTCCGATCGATCGAGACGGGCAGAAAAGGCCACGAAATTCTTACTGGAAGGCTCGATCGATCGGCCACTTCGTCCGGATCGATCGGTGGAATGAATTTTCATTAAAATAACTTCCTTATAGAGTTTGTTTTCAACAAGGAAGTCCTTGATTCCCTTCCCTTATATTTACAAACGAAAATTACAACCCAAAATATCAGATTTTAACCCTAGAACACACACATCACAGCCTCCATCTCAGCCCCCCCCTTTCCTTCAATTCCACAAAACCACACGCCTCCTTTTTTCACTCTAACCTCACGCCTCCTTCACACGGCCAGCAGCCATTCACTCCACCATAACCTCCATCTTTCTTCCACTCTTCACCATCCATCATCACTCATCAACCCTTCACCCTATGTTTTGGAACGAGCCAACAAGATAATCGAAGAGCACGATCGAGAAAGAAGCGAGGAAGGATCGAGAATCAACGAAAGAGTCGACTTGTGAGTTTTCTTTTACTTTTCTATTATAGTTTTACATGAATAATTGGATTGTTGTGTTTTTGATGATTGAGAGATATCAATAACATAGTTTTTCCTATTGATTTTGAGATTGAATTCATATATCTTCTAAGTGCATGTGTTATTGTTCTTAATGCTTTTGAAGGATTGATCACCTCTGAATGATATTTTATTATAATTGAGATCGAGAGATGAAATTATAATACGATATAATAATTCATGCCGTGTGTTAAAGATTGAGATCGAGAGATAAAATCACACACGAGTGATAGCTTTGGGTTGTTTAATCTAAAGTTAGTGGTTTTCATAAATCTCATTCAATGTTAAATTGTTAATTACGTGAACGAGAGTTACTAGTTGCAATTTGATGTTAGACTTAATATAACTCGAGAGAGTATATTGAATAAATTCGGAAAACCCGTCACCTTAGAGATGTATGGAGAAAAGAATTGTAAGAGTTGGGTTAGGTGAATAATTGTCTTGATTCTTACTTGTGGATTTTTCTCGTGATCGTCGACTATTTTGGTTGGATTATAGTAGCTTAATTTAGTTTAGTTTAATTATTATCGTAGGTTAAATATAGTTAAAAGAAATCTTATGTGGTACTTGCCTGTTAGTCCTTGTGGGTTCGACAATCCGTATCTTCCTATCTATACTAAAAATTGACACCGTGCACTTGCGGTCTAAAATCGCTAGATTGGAAAAATTTGTTTAAAATAAAAGCGATCAATTACCATGGCATAACATACCAATAATAAAATTTCTTACATTAACCCATGTAATGTCCAATTTGCCCATTCTAGTCCACTTACATAGTGTAAGGACCCTAGTTCCTTAAGTGTGGATTAAAGGCGTAAGTATAGCTAACAAGCATAATCAGAGTATAAAAGTTCGTGTTGAGGCCTTGAGCCTTAAGAATTACAGGCCAAGTTGAAGGACTACATTCCCAAGTTTATGAATGTTAATCACTATAGCTTTACACTACTCCTAGAGTAGACACTATACAAAATAATCATGTCCTTGCTTATCAAAAGCGCTCTTCACAAGCTCACCACCTCAACCCGTCCTTAGCCCCTTTTTTTGCCAAAATGTACCTACAAGGACAACCCCCAAAACACGAGCATATAATAATCAATATTCAACACAATATGATTATAAGGCGTAAAATGCTTAAACCGAAATTATAAAACACTTCATGTTTTTCCAATGCATTTTAACGCTACCTTTTGGTTGTCCCTGTACCATAACTCATGAGTATAATCAATAGATTATTTAATGGTTCCACAAATGTCATGACTCACCATTTCATTATCAACAATCACCAATCCCTAGTCTGTTAGAACAATGTATTTTAATGCACCTCGCTTGTCATGACAGCGGCACTAATACCCCTCGCTTCGACATATTAGCGGCATCGAATAATCTCGCTCAAATGCGACATGCGGCAATACCCTCGCTTCAACATTTGGCGGCAAATATTAAATCTAACATCAAATTGCAACAAGTAACTCTCGTTAACTAAATTAACAATTTGATATCGAATGCGCTTTATGAAAACCACTAATTTTTAGATTAAACAACCCAAAGCGATCACTCGTATGTGATTTTATCTCTCGATCTCAATCTTTAACACACGGCATGAATTATTATATCGTATTATAATTTCATCTCTCGATCTCAATTATAATAAAATATCATTCAAAGGCGATCAATCCTTCAACAGTATTAAGAACAATAACACATGCACTTAGAAGATATATGAATTCGATCTCAAAATCAATAGGAAAAACTATGTTATTGATATCTCTCAATCATCAAAAACACAACAAATCCAATTATTCGTGTAAAACAATAATAGAAAAGTAAAAGAAAACTCCCAAGTCGACTTCTTTGTTGATTCTCGATCCTTCCTCGCTTCTTTCTCGATCGTGCTCCTCTATTATCTTGTTGGCTTGTTCCAATCCCTAGGATGAAGTGGTGATGGTGGATGAAAGTGAGATGGAGTATGGAGAAGTGGAGGCTATTCCTAGGGTAAAGTATGATTTTAGGTGTAATTTTCGTGTGAATATATAGAGGGAATGGAATCAAGGACTTCCTTGTTGGACACAAATTCTAAGGAATTTATTTTTCAGAATCAATCGAGGAACTACTCCCGATAGATGTGAATTCCTTCGGCCGATCGATCGAGACAGACTGCTCGATCGATCGCCAATGTTCTGCCACCGCCGATCGATCGAGAGTGGTGGCTCGATCGATCAGCCCTTTGTATATATATTTTTTATTTTCTTTTGATTTTTTCTTCCTTTCCTGGCTTTGACGCGTTCGCTCGGTTTGGTCCTTTTTTATAATTTTTGGCTCATTTCCTCTACTTTTATGCATTTCAACATTGATTCCTGAAATATAGAAATATATACCATAAACCGTAAAATAATCCAAGAATCAACACGAAAACATATACATATCATAGCATAAAAACTCGTAATATTCAACCCTATCACTTACCACCAATCACTTGGCCTTAGCCATTCCAGCGAGTATACCCAAAGGTATCACTACTCGACAAATATTTACCTCTATTGCATGATGCGGTACACTCACCGGTACAATCAGTACAATGCATCCAATAATCCATCGAGCAAACCTGCTCGGAGTAACAGTCTCGTCAACCGGTGACGTAGACACCAACTTGTGTTCAACAACAGCACTCAAACCATATGACTAAATACGCACACCAGACGTATTTTTCATCATCACGACGTTACCCATCTACATAGAATATCCACTATGTCATCGTCATCCCGTGACGGTATATGCCAACATATGACATCCAAAATAACACCGTCAACTCGTGACGGTACATGTCAACATATGACATCCAAAATCCCATCGTCAAACACTTGACGGTATATGTATATCAACGCATGACATCCACAATAATGCTAATAAAACACTAGTATACCATACCTCATCGCTAACAAGATAGCGGCATACATGTATCCATCGTCCACCATTGGTACGCAAGCGGCACCCATCACTCGTAGGTGGCGTAATCCAGTGCTACGTACATAGCGGTATAACCCATCGCTATAGAAGCGGCATGATCCCTCGGCATAGATTCAGCAGCATAAAACATCGCTATAGATATCCGGCTGTATGAACCATTGCCATAGATGTAGCGGAATGACCCATCGCTATATAATACTTGGCGGCATGAACCATCACCAATAGATGTAGCGGAATGACCCATCGCTATATAATACCTGGCGGCATGAACCGTCGCCAATAGATGTAGCAGAATGACCCGTCGCTATATAATACCCGGCGGCATGAACCATCACCATAGATGTAGCGGAATGTACCATTGCTATATGATACCCGGCAGCATGAACCATCGCCATAGATGTAGCGGAATGTACATATATGATACCCGGCGGCATGAACCATCTCCATAGATGTAGCGGAATGTACCATCGCTATATGATACCCAGCGGCATGAACCATCGCCAATAGAATAGCGGAATAACCCGTCGCTATGAATACCCGGCAGCATGAACCATCGCCAATAGAATAGCGGAATAAACCATCGCCAACAGAATAGCGGAATAAATCATTGCTATGAATACCCGGCGGCATAAACCATCGCCAACAGAATAGCGGAATAAACCATCGCTATGAATACCCGACGGCATAAACCATCGCCAACAGAATAGAGGAATAAACCATCGCTATGAATACCCGGCGGCATAAACCATCGCCAACAGAATAGCGTCATGCTATCCCTCGCTATAAAGCGGCAAATATCCCTCTTCGCTACTTCGCTTCGACATACCAGCGGCATAATATCCCTCGCTTAAGCGGCAAATATCCTCCATCGCTATCATATGACAGCGGAAAGCTCATCGCTACGCCATATTAGCGGTATAATATCCATCGCTTAAGCGGCAAATATTCTTCATCGCGATGGTATGACAGCGGCACCACTACTCCTCGTTTTATCATGACAGCGGAAATACCCCTCGCTTCGACATATTAGCGGCATAATATCCCTCACAATAGTAATATGACAGCAGAATTATCCTTCGCTTCGACATATTTGCGGCAAATATTCTTCATTGCTATAATATGACAGCGGCAAGTATTCACATCGCTATGCCATGTATGCAACCATAATGCATAACCCATATTCCATTAAACATCACTATGAGTGTATTTTAATGCACCTTGCTTTAAATGTGACATGCGGAGTTTACCATCGCTTCAACATTTAGCGGCAAAGCATTAAAATCATCACTCCAATATGCAACCGTAATGCATAATCCATGTCCCATATGACCCTGCAACCACCATGGTTAGCAACAACATATTCCAATTATGAACACATATCATAAACGCGCATAAGCAATATAGTTGTGCCACACAACACTAACTACCATCATGCATAGGTATGTGCTACTCATTCCCATTAACATAGGTCCTCAACAGCCCCAAAGAGCAACCACTGCTCTGATATCACTAATGTAAGGACCCCCAGTGCCATTAACCCGTTATTATTGTATTAATCCATGCCATTAGTGCGTATAATCATATTATCATAGGAAGAAGACCACATGCAAGCATAACATCATATACCAACTATAAAATTTCTTGCATTAGAACCTCATAATGTTCAACTTCCCCAACCAAGATCACTTACATAGTATGCACCCTCATAATACACTAACATACTCTCATTTCATTTAGCAATTCCGTATTTAATTGCACGCAGACAATAAATGAAGAGAGAAAAGCCATACTCATTTATACATTCCATATACACGTAAGAACGTGCTCACATGAGAGCACCCAATTAATAAACGTGCATCTAATGTATAAGATACTCTACCCAATACCGTCATTGGTGCTTCGATCTGGGAAGCACCTCTCATCCGTATCTTGATCTCCACTCCGGATCTACCGTTATGCATATTCAACCGGCTCTGCTACCTCAATCCTGAAGTACCTCAAATCCACAGCCCGAGCTCAACTCCAAAGGTACTGGTGCACCTGTATTACCTGCCCCAACAGAGACAGCCCCCACACGGGGTGAGCATACCAATACCACCAATCCAATAATCATAATATTACAGTTCATAATTTACAGAATGTAAATGCCATGAATTTAAATGAAACTCCCTGGATGGTATCATCCTCATCCGGGATCCCCTGTATTGTTCATGTTCTCAAAATAATCAAACCATTAAATTCTCAAAAGCCAGTGGATCATCTCATTGATCAACTAAAACCATTCCTACTATACTAGTTCCACAATCAAATATGATTAAATCATCAGATAGAGTACCACAGATATCACATATATCTAGCCAATGATTCCATAGTTCCATTTCATAGCTCGCTCCACAATAGCGGCATTTTAATCCCACGCATGCTCAACAACAGCGGTGTCATAACCGATGGTCCCTCAATGGCGACAGCATCCCAATTATTGCTCGCTCAAAAGCGGCACCATATAGTTCCCAATGTATGTTCATTTATCGCAATTACCTTATACCATGCATTTCATTATCCATTTATTGCAAATAACACATACCATGCATTTCACAGTTGCAATATTATAACAGGCTATGCTCGTACGTTATACGTACCTTATAATTCTGTAGTTCGAGTCCGACCTCGCCTGAGTCCCACGACCCGATGAATTATGTGCAA
The DNA here is from genome assembly GCA_907163345.1 of Haberlea rhodopensis. Lineage (NCBI taxonomy): Eukaryota > Viridiplantae > Streptophyta > Magnoliopsida > Lamiales > Gesneriaceae > Haberlea > Haberlea rhodopensis. The sequence goes on from CAJQUN010000664.1 coordinate 102,697, forward strand.
ACACATAAATAACTCACAATTAAACACAAGCATGCAACCACGTGCCCAAGCACGTTCATAACCCCCAAACTTATCGTCAATCCATGACGATTTACCATTTTAAAAGACCCCGGGTTAAGCATGCATAATTGGTAGCGTTTATCGTGTACGCCCAAATTAACCCTTCTTCAGTTAATAACAAAAATATGTAGTAGTGGAAGTAGGGATCGATCTCACAGGGAAGGTAAATTTATTTTGTGTCAATTATCAAAGAACTAGTAACAATGGGGGATTTGGACTGGATTACTACTACTTAGCAAATATCAAACTAATTAACGAGTCTAACTAAAATGATTAAAACTTATGGGATTAAAGCGATTCTTGGTTTTCAGGTAACCGTACTTTTGGAAAATTATCTTTTAGTCATCAAATCAAAACATTCAAATTCTTTCAATTATCTATCGATTGGAAATTCAATTCCTACTCATCTTATTCGTAGTCAAAGGGAAAACAGCATTCAATTCAACCCTTACCAAATCTCTAATCACCACTACAGCCGTTAATGATTAAATCAATGATAGTTTTCAAAACTAATGAGTTCGACAAATCTAATCAATAAAAACTACAGCCGTTAGAATTGATTACTCAATCGTTTCTCCTAAGAATTCAATAACACCTACAGCCGGTTAATTATTAATCTTAGTTGTTTCTTAGCAAACTATCGATTATGTTATTGAATATTAGGTGATCGGTCTAATACACAAGCACAACAATCATGGAATTCGAATTCTGAGAAACCAATTGAAATCGAAGATTAATTCAACAATCAAACCGAATTTTCATAAAAGATTTAAATCCAAAAGTAGGTATCCCTTCAACCAAGAATCGAAGGGTTTTAGCCTAGCATAATTAAATCTAAAAGCAATAAAAATTCAATGGAAAACATTAAATAAATAAAGGAAAAGAAATTACTAATATAAATCACGATTCCGGCTTGTCAATTCCGGTTCCGTTCTTCGTCGTTCTTGAAGAAAACTTTGAAAGAAAATTAATCTAAAATCCTAAAATATTCTAAGAGTATGAAATTATGCTTAAAATGAGGTAAAAATCGTGTATATGAGGTATGGAGGCTGATGGAGTAGGGTAAAATCCATGTGGAAAGGAAAGAAATCAAGAATTTTAATTTTCCAAAATTCTATAGGCGTAATTACGCCTGAAAGTGGCGTAAATACGCCTGGTGACGTGTCACAAAATGGCTTTCTGCGTTTCTGGCGTAATTACGCCTCAGAATGGCGTAGCTACGCCTGTAATGCCGTAGCGTTGGCGTAATTACGCCTGTGAATGGCGTAATTACGCCTGTCCTCCATTTTTCTGGCAAGTTTTGTATTTTGGCCATAACTTTCACATACGAACTCCGAATTCAACGAGTCAGCTGTCCACGCGAAGATAACTCAAAGTTCTACAACTTTTATATGGACCACATTCCCAAAACTTGGCTGGAATACATAGAAATTTGAGGAGAAAGGAGCAACATGTGTCTTTGATTCCGGTTTTTTCCTCTTTTCTTCAACTTTATTGCTTCTTTCATCATTTTAGCTTGATTTCTTCACTTTTCCCTACATTTACACAAATATACGATTAGGTAGCATATGTATCAATTTATCCATCAAAATATACCAAATCGTAGACAATTAAGCGTAATAGATGTGTCTATTTCTAGTCACATCAAACACCCCCATACTTACTCTTTACTCGACCTCGAGTAAACAATCAAACCTACAATATTTTTGGTTGGCTCATAGGTTCATAACAAAGCAACTTGTCCTCACTTTACTGCCTCAACAATTTTAACATGCATAATAATGAACGGCGGTGAAAAGTTAACAGTGGAACAAGTTCAATCCCTAAACATTTCGTACCCAACGAAGTAGTGAACGTGTGTGTGTGGTCATAAACAAGTGTTGTGTACAAATTATAGATTCAAAATATGCAAAGCCATAATAGTTCAAGTCATACACTAACACAAGTATAAGCTCACTTGCACACTCTTCTCCACTATCTTAGCTACTTTGCAAACACAAATCAAGTAGGTCTTTATTAGCTTGTAGCTTGGCCTAGGTATTGGCTTATGAAAGAAAGGGTAAGGATATTCAAACAAGAGAGTATGATGAAATGCACACTAAAAGCTTCTCTTCTTGTATGAATTTTTCAACTTTGTTCTTTTTCACAAGGTCTATTTCAACACTTTGCTTCTTTTGTGCCTTGGCTCCCCTTGGAGTCATATTTTTCATCTATTTTTCAAGGCATCCCTTTTTCTTTCATGCATTCCATTCTTTTGACAATTAAGCTCACAAATAAACTTCAATGATTCCCAAGTGTATTTGAATGAAATACATCATACTCCCTTAAAAGGTATGGATTAAAATTACATTTAGGCTTAAAGGGTAGGATGATAAGCTAGTCAAGAAATGTTGAATGGGGGTCTTTAGTATGCTTAGCATACTACCATTCTTTTACATTTAAGGCTCGAAATAGGTACTAGAGAATGATTTTGTTTACATGGTAGGCTTGAAAGGCTCAAACGCATCAAAGATTGCCTATATCACTTTCATGTTTGCAAGTAGTCTAGACATACGCCTCAAAGAGCATGTCGTTAAGTTCTAGCATGTATTAGAGACTTCTTAAGACTATCACAAAATTTACACAATCTTCACTAAGTGATGCACACTTCACAAGCCATGACAATAATGTGCTCAAAATATTCAACTTACTAAGTTAAAGTACACTTTGCATTAGAGTTCAAAGTGTTCCAAAGTTAACAATTCACCTTTGTTCAAAAGCATGCATGATATCAATTAGGTTTCATCATGGGCTAGTGATTCTAAGCATGTGTTCATTACTAACTATGAGCTCAAAATTTTCAAATTTTTCGATTTTTTTTGCATTTTTGAAATAGGAAAAACAATAACACACTACTAATCCCTCCCCCATACTTAAATCTTACATTGTCCCCAATGTAAGGCAAAAATACAAGAGAAAAGAAAAGTCTAACTAATAAAGCAATAAAAAATAAAAGGGAGAAAAGAAACTAACTCCCCTTAGGTTGCCTCCCAAGCAGCGCCTCTGTTTAACGTCGGTGGCCCGACGCCAGTCCTCTATCAAGGTGGTTGATGCAGTGTTGCTCTATCCTTCCTTAACCACCTCAATATCTTTTTCACTCCTCGATAGTTCGGTTTGTTGGTCTTTGAGTGGTTATGCCCAGTCCTTACTCTTTCGGCACGTGATTGACATGGTCGATCCGGAGGATGCTTCTTTCCAACGGTACGATCCTGCAAGTGAGACATAAGAGGATCAGCAGTATCATGAGTAGATAAAGCAGCAATAGTATGAACAGTATGCACAGGAGGGGGATCCATACCTCTCTTCTCGTCAAGGCCATCAGTAGCCTTTCCCATTTCCCACAACTCATCATTATCAAAATCAGAATCATAATCATCATGTACATCAATAGCGTAACTAGAATGCTCAAGAGGTTTAATGGGTTCATACATGTTGAATTTTTCAATTTCACCATTAGACTCCATGGTTATCAAACCGCTATTCATATTGATTACTGAATTTGATGATTTCAAGAATGGTCTTCCTAAAATAATTAGACTAGAAGGATCACCATTTCTCATGTCTAAGACATAGAAATCGGCTGTGAAGACCAAATTCTTTACATGCACAACTACGTCCTCTATTATCCCCTTAGGTGTGACCATGGATTTATCAGCTAAGTGAATAACTGCTCTATTTCTTTTTAAAGGTCCCATCTTCAGTTGAGAGTACATTGAGTAAGACAAGACATTTATGGACGACCCTAAATCGAGCATAGCCTTCTCAATCTTAATACCTCTAATCTCACATGGGATAAAGAACATACCTGGGTCCTTGCATTTAATGGGGATGCTTCTTTGGTTATCCGCCGAAACATTGTCATTGAGCTCGACCTTGGGCTGCCCCTTGTGTTCCTTGTTTCGATCCTCATTCACGGTTTCATGCAATGGGGCTTGCTCTTTGTAGCGTGGACTCATCTCGTAGAGGCCTTTGAGTCCGGCACCTTTCCTATTGTCCTTCAATGCTTGGGGGAAAGGGGGTGGTTCTTTATATTCAGAAAGTTTGTGGTACTTACCTCGTGGTTCCTCCCCTTGCATTGGCTCTTCAACATCTGTCTCTGTCTCCGTCATCTCTTCTTTTTGGGGTGGTGTCAGTACCACCTTTTCTTCAGCTGCATCTTCATTCACATTCACTGTGATAGCACTCACATTTTCCCGGGGGTTCATCTCTGGTTGTGATGGCAGTCCATTTGAAATCCTTGCTTCGATCTTGCTGATTGAAGTTGCCAATTGTCCCATCTGCGTCGTCAAGCTCTGGATGCTTGCCCTCGTCTCCTGTTGAAATTGTAAGCTATTTTCAGCAATAATTTGGATGCTATGTTCTAACCTGTCAGAGGGAGGGTGCACTGGCGGTGGTGGAGGTCGCTGATATGGCGGTCTGTAGGGTTGAGGTTGGTGCATCTGTGGGTTTCCATAGCCTTGGTTCGGATGGTCCCTCCACCCTTGATTGTAGTTGTTTGGTGGATGGTCATAATTCCTTTGTGGCGGACCTGGGAATCCTCCTGCAGCATTTACGTTCTCCGTGGTTGTCTCTTGTAGTGAGGGGCATGCGTCTGTGGAATGGTTCGCAGCCAGACAGATTCCACACGGCTTTGTCTTTCCTACATTTCCACATGCCATACCACGCACAAGAAAAGTGAGGTCTATCAGTTGTTGTTCTAAGTTTGATACGTTTACCTCTTTTCTTTGCGGTTGTCCATGGCGCACAGATCCGAATTGTTGGGAGTTGGCCGCCATGTTAGCTATCAACCTTCTAGCTTCCTCCGCTGTTTTGTCTATAAATGCTCCTCCGCTTGCCGCATCCACTAAGTTCCTGTCAGAAGAAAGTAAACCTTCATAAAAGTATTGGATGAGAAGGTGTTCACTTATCTGGTGTTGTGGACAACTTGCGCACAACTTCTTGAATCTCTCCCAGTACTCGTGTAGTGATTCCTCGTAGAGCTGCTTCACACCATATATCTCTTTCCTCAAGTTCGTTGCCCGTGAAGCTGGGAAGTACTTTTCTAGAAATATTCTTTGTAAGTCAGTCCACGTGGTGATCGATCCGGATGGTAAGTAGAAGAGCCAGTCTTTTGCAGCGTCCTTTAGAGAAAACGGGAACGCTCTTAGCTTTATTTGATCCTCAGTGATTCCGGTCGGCTTCATGGTAGTGCACACCACGTGGAATTCCATCAGATGCTTATGTGGGTTTTCACCTGCAAGACCATGAAAAGATGGCAATAAGTGAATTAAACCAGATTTGGTTCAAAATTTACGTTATTGGCCAGAGCAGGGAAACTGATGCAGAGCGGTTGTTGATCCAAGGTAGGATTTGCGAGCTGCCTCAAGCTTTGATTTGCAGCCATGTTGTTCATTTCTTCCTCTTCAAGCAGCCTTGCTTCTCTCCTTCTCTGATGTAGCGTCCTCTCAATCTCAGGATCGTAGTGAAAGTTATCTTCGTGATTGAACGATCCACCTGTACTCATTAACAAACCAAAGTAGTAATGCGGGATAAAAAAAATAAAAAAAAATCGACACAAATAAATGTTGCCCTCCCCGGCAACGGCGCCAAAATTTGGTAGCGTTTATCGTGTACGCCCAAATTAACCCTTCTTCAGTTAATAACACAAATATGTAGTAGTGGAAGTAGGGATCGATCTCACAGGGAAGGTAAATTTATTTTGTGTCAATTATCAAAGAACTAGTAACAATGGGAGATTTGGACTGGATTACTACTACTTAGCAAATATCAAACTAATTAACGAGTCTAACTAAAATGATTAAAACTTATGGGATTAAAGCGATTCTTGGTTTTCAGGTAACCGTACTTTTGGAAAATTATCTTTTAGTCATCAAATCAAAACATTCAAATTCTTTCAATTATCTATCGATTGGAAATTCAATTCTTACTCATCTTATTCGTAGTCAAAGGGAAAACAACATTCAATTCAACCCTTACCAAATCTCTAATCACCACTACAGCCGTTAATGATTAAATCAATGATAGTTTTCCAAACTAATGAGTTCGACAAATCTAATCAATAAAAACTACAGCCGTTAGAATTGATTACTCAATCGTTTCTCCTAAGAATTCAATAACACCTACAGCCGGTTAATTATTAATCTTAGTTGTTTCTTAGCAAACTATCGATTATGTTATTGAATATTAGGTGATCGGTCTAATACACAAGCACAACAATCATGGAATTCGAATTCTGAGAAACCAATTGAAATCGAAGATTAATTCAACAATCAAACCGAATTTTCATAAAAGATTTAAATCCAAAAGTAGGTATCCCTTCAACCAAGAATCGAAGGGTTTTAGCCTAGCATAATTAAATCTAAAAGCAATAAAAATTCAATGGAAAACATTAAATAAATAAAGGAAAAGAAATTACTAATATAAATCACGATTCCGGCTTGTCAATTCCGGTTCCGTTCTTCGTCGTTCTTGAAGAAAACTTTGAAAGAAAATTAATCTAAAATCCTAAAATATTCTAAGAGTATGAAATTATGCTTAAAATGAGGTAAAAATCGTGTATATGAGGTATGGAGGCTGATGGAGTAGGGTAAAATCCATGTGGAAAGGAAAGAAATCAAGAATTTTAATTTTCCAAAATTCTATAGGCGTAATTACGCCTGAAAGTGGCGTAAATACGCCTGGTGACGTGTCACAAAATGGCTTTCTGCGTTTCTGGCGTAATTACGCCTCAGAATGGCGTAGCTACGCCTGTAATGCCGTAGCGTTGGCGTAATTACGCCTGTGAATGGCGTAATTACGCCTGTCCTCCATTTTTCTGGCAAGTTTTGTATTTTGGCCATAACTTTCACATACGAACTCCGAATTCGACGAGTCAGCTATCCACGCGAAGATAACTCAAAGTTCTACAACTTTTATATGGACCACATTCCCAAAACTTGGCTGGAATACATAGAAATTTGAGGAGAAAGGAGCAACATGTGTCTTTGATTCCGGTTTTTTCCTCTTTTCTTCAACTTTATTGCTTCTTTCATCATTTTAGCTTGATTTCTTCACTTTTCCCTACATTTACACAAATATACGATTAGGTAGCATATGTATCAATTTATCCATCAAAATATACCAAATCGTAGACAATTAAGCGTAATAGATGTGTCTATTTCTAGTCACATCAATAATACCCAAAATATACCATTTTATAAGTTTAAATGATAGCCAAAAACTCAACCGAGAATTCCGTTTTATTAAACTTTTACTCCAACCAATCCATTTAAAAGTATAGCATTCCCATTGGAATGTGGACATGGTCCCGGAAATGGGCCACTCAAACCTCGATTCCAAAATCCTGACATTTTCCAAAATTTTTGAAAAAAACAACAATCTTCGAGCGGCGATCGATCGCCGATTTTATCACGATCGATAGCCACTGACCAGTGGCCAACCAGTGCTTCATCGCGATTGATCGCCAGTCCTCATGATCGATCGCCAACCCGCTCGCGATCGATCGCCAGCACTGTGCATCTTCACCAAAATTCCAGCAGCTCGTCGCGATCGATCGGCGCCCCTCGGCGATCGATCGTGACCTGCGATTTTCCGAAAAACTCGAGCTTCCATGGTGTTTTCACACCCAAACTCAAAACCAACACCCCATACACCTTCAACACCTCAAATACACCATTTAAAGCCAATAAAAATTCTAAAAACTCAACTTTGGATTTTTAACCAAAAATCCCTAAATCCAAAACAACCAAAATCTCAACCAAACCCTACAATACACTACCAAAACGAAGACAATGATGAGGGGAAGATTAATACCTGATTATCTTAGAGAAATCCGACTCCCAACATGGTTTAAATGTGTTGGTTTGTAATTTTGGTAAAGCATGATTTTAATGGTGATTTTGGTGCATTGTAGTAAAATGCTTTAAAAATATCATGTTGGGGTATTCTATATACCATGCTTGTGTTTTGGTTACACATTTAAATCTCATGTGAGTTGGCAAGGGAGCCACTTGCATCTTTACATCCCATCACCCCCTCCCTATTAACTTTATGTCCCCAAATCCCTCTCCGTTCATCTTAGAACCTCCATTTTCGTTTTTGAAACTAGAGGAGAAGGGAAAGCTTTGAAAAAGGAGTCTTTTGTGATTTCATGCCAAAACAACTTGGAGCTCAAGTGGTAAGCTTCCATTATGGTAGAGTTTTGTTGAGTTTTGGTTGGGTTTGTGGCTTGTTTTTGGGGTTAAAAGGGTGGATCTTGGTCCAACATGTTGTTTATGTTTGGGGGATGTATTTTAAGGTTGTTTTGTGGTTAAATGTTGAGAATGGTGGTTGATCTTGGTTGTATATGAGTTTAGGTGTTGTTGGAAGCTCATACTTGGAAGTTTCTCGCAGGAACAGGGCTGCCCGATCGATCGAGAAATGGGTCCGATCGATCGAGCAGAACAGAGCCTGAGCAAGGCGTGAAATGAGCTTACCGATCGATGGAAATTTTGTTCCGATCGATCGGTGTGACATCTCGATCGATCGATAAAAAGTTTCGATCGATCGGTGGAGGCAGTACTTGGATGCCTATTTTTTCTTCACTTAGCGATCGACCGGGGCTTGGGGACCGATCGATCGCAAGGCTAAAAATGTGGGTTTTGGGATTTTATTCTAAATGGTGATGTTTTTGGTAATGGTTCATTTATTGGCTTCTAATATGGATTCATGTGATTGTGTAGAACCATCCCAGGTAGCCACACATCAAAGGAGATAAAGTCCCACGACATCTCCACTTTTGGAACTAAGGTATGTAGTGAGACGTACGAGCATCGGACGGTAAAACGTATTTATTACGCTTTGATTGGTTATGCATTATGGTTGCATACATGGTCTTAATTATGCATTATGGTTGCATACATGATTGGATATGCATTATGGTTGCATATATGGTTGGTTATGCATTATGGTTGCATACATGGTTGGATATGCATTACGGTTGCATATATATTGTGAGTCGAGATTATATTGCAGAGATGATAGAATACTTGCCGCTGTCATGTCGAAGCGATGATAGAATACTTGCCGCTGTCATATATAGCGATGAAGAATATTTGCCGCAAATATGTCGAAGCGAAGGATAATGCCGCTGTCATATTGATGCGAGGGATATTATGCCGCTAATATGTCGAAGCGAGGGGTATTAATGCCGCTGTCATATAAACGCGAGGGGTATTATGCCACTGATATAATAAGACTGGAAATTGGCCATTGATATACACGGAATGGATACATGTCATGACATGCATATTGGCATTATAATCCTTTGATTATTGTGGTACAGGGACAACCAAGGGAGCTTTTAAATGTGTTAAATACAGGAAGTGAATTGCATTTACGGTTTATGCATTGAATTATGATCATATTATTGTGGATATGATTTATATACATGCTCATGGTTTTGGGGTTGTTCCTATAGGTACTTTTGGGCGGAAGAGGCTAAGGCGGGTTGATGCGATGAGCTAGTAAGGAGTGCTCTTGGTAGCAGGCTTATTCTTTTGCATAGTATCTACTCTAGAGTAGTGTAAAGCTATAGGATTAGCATTCATCGATTGGGAATGTAACTAATCCCTTTTGAACCATATTTTGGCACTGTAATTTAATAGCTCAGGGCATCAACACAACCATTATACTCTGTTTATGCATGGAAATTTTTATTTATGCCTTAATCCGCACTTAAGGAACTAGGGTCCTTACATTAGTGGTATCAGAGCAGTGGTTAGAGAACCCGGGAATGAGTGAAGGGTAGCCTTAGCATGGTTAGCTAAGTGTTTACATTTGAGCATGTTTATGCATGTGGCGCATATTGGTGTATAAACTGTTATACTAACATGCTTATTATCGTTCATGTCATCTAACGATATAACATGTATATTGTTTGGAATTGTTGTTAACCCTTGTATTACAGCATGGCTGCTATGAATGCGGGGAACCTTAATGAAGAGGGTTGTGATGTTGGGAGTGTGAACGCTAGCATTGGTCAGGCAAATCCTTTACCCCCACCTGCCGTGGGCATGGAACCGGTTGCTCAAGTACTACTACCAGGGGAGCTTAGCCTGACACAATTCCTGACCTTTCACCCACCTATGTTTGAAGGGACAGAAACAGGGGAAGAGGCCGAAGAGTGGCTAGAGAGATTGGAACAAATCTTTGTATCTGCGCCGTGTGCTAGGACGGCATGGTTGAGATTGGCGAAATTTTAATTGGCGAAGAAGTCTTCTATGTGGTGGAAGACGACTGTAATGGAGCTGAGGGCTCAAGGCATGGTGGTTGACTGGACTCTATTCAGAACTCGGTTTTTAAACCGATACTTCTCGGCCGCGGCTAGGCAATCAAAAGAGGATGAATTCACGAACTTGAAACAAGGGAGCATGACAGTTTCGGACTATGCCATGCACTACTCGTCCTTGTTGAGGTATGTTCCACACATTGCCACCAATGGACATGCAAAGATGGGGAACTTTTTGAAGGGGTTGCGACCAGAACTATTTGATCGGGTGATTTCTAACAACCCGACATCCTTTGATGATGCACTTGTAAGGGCGGAGTTGGCAGAAATTGGGGTGAGTGCTGATACTGATACCGCACCCCCACCGGTCTCATCACAGAGATCCACATCAGAGAATCTGAGGCCACGGGGAGGATCTTTTAAGTCACGAGGGACTTCTTCTTCTTTCCGTTTTAGCGGAAAGCGACCGGATGGCCGGAAACAAGGTGACCGGAGAGGTGGTGCATCTACTTTTGGAGGACCTGGTAGAGTTGGAGAGGTTAAGTGCCACTTTTGCGGAGGGCCGCATTTGATGCGTGATTGTTCTGCATGCTACATATGTGGCAAGTCGGGCCACATTGCTCGGCGTTGCCCTAATCGGGAAGGCCAGACGGATCTCATGGAAGGTCGAGGGAGATTTTCTAGTGGTACAGTTCAGCAGAGGCCGCCGATGGTACCTCGACATGTGGGAGGACAGGCGATGGGGCCACCTCAAGGACAGGTCTATGCATTGACCAGGGAGCAGGCCGATGCAGCCCCGGAGGAAGTGATAGCGGGTACGTGCCTTCTATTTACGTATTATGCCTTTATTTTGGTAGACATAGGTGCTTCGCATTCCTTTGTGTCTGCGGACTTTGTGGCAAGACATCATATGTGCACGTCTCCGTTACCCACGTCTCTATTGGTCTCGACACCCGCTGGAAGGAAAGTTGTTGCTGATCAGTTTCTGATGGACAGCCTCATTTATTTTGAGGGCAATGAGATAAAGGCAGATTTGATTGTTTTGGGTATGTCAGATTTTGACTGCATTGTGGGCATCGACATTCTGAAAGATATCAGGCAGTGGTAGATTGTCGACATAGGACAGTACGGTTCAGATCTCATTTGGGAGTTCAGTGGATTTTCTATGGCAACGGTTCTCGTGCGAAGATTCCGTTGATTTCGGCAATGAAAATGTCCCAATTATTGGAACGTGGACACACGGGCTACCTCATCTATGCCGTGGACACGTCAGGAAAGGGTAAAGAGTTAAAAGTTGAGGATGTGCCTGTGGTAGCAGAATTTGCTGATGTGTTCCCGGAGGAGATTCCAGGATTCCCATCGGCTAGGGAAGTCGAGTTTGGAATTGAGGTATTACCGGGGACATCCGCTATTTCTCGTGCCCCTTACCGGATGGCACCGGCAGAGTTGAGGGAATTGAAGGAGCAGTTGCAGGAACTCCTTGACAAAGTATATATACGCCCTAGCGTATCACCTTGGGCCGCACCGGTTCTTTTTGTGAAGAAGAAGGATGATTCGATGCGTTTGTGCATCGATTATCGGCAACTGAATAAGGCCACGGTGAAGAACAAGTATCCTCTTCCAAGGATCGACGACTTGTTTGACCAGTTGCAAGGTACAAAACTGTATAGCAAAATTGATTTGAGATCCGGGTACCATCAGATACGAGTCAGGGAGGAGGATGTGCAGAAGACAGCATTTAGGACTCGGTATGGGCACTACGAGTTCTTGGTAATGCCGTTCGGTGTGACAAACGCCCCGGCTGTCTTTATGAGCTTGATGAATCGGGTGTTCCAACCCTATCTGGACCAGTTCGGCATTGTATTTATTGACGACATTCTCATCTACTCCCGGAGCGAGGAAGAGCATGTGCTACACTTGAGGACGGTGCTCCAGATCCTCGGAGATCACCAATTATATGCCAAGCTCAGCAAGTGTGAGTTTGGTTGAGCAGTGTAGTGTTTCTGGGGCATGTCATATCTAGCAGTGGGATTTCAGTGGACCCCAAGAAAAGAGGCTGTGATGGAGTGGGCTGCACCCACTTCTGTGCCCGAGATTCGGAGTTTCCTTGGTTTGGCTGGGTATTACCGACGCTTCGTCGAGGGATTTTCTAAGATTGCTAAGCCACTGACTCAGTTGACTCAAAAGGGAGTGCCCTTCTTTTGGTCAGAGGCTTGCGAGAAGAGCTTTCAAGAGTTGAAGCACCGATTAACGACGGCACCGGTATTGGTGATTCCTACGGAGAACAAGAGGTTTGTTCTATATACTGACGCATCACTTCAGGGCTTGGGATGTGTACTGATGCAAGATAAGCACGTAGTAGCTTATGCATCGAGGCAGTTGAAGCCGCATGAGGCTAGATACCCGGTCCATGATTTGGAGTTGGCGGCTATTATCTTTGCCCTGAAGATTTGGAGGAACTATCTGTATGGTACATCTTTTACCATATACACGGATCATAAGAGCCTAAAATTCTTGTTTACTCAGGCAGAGTTGAATATGCGTCAGAGGAGATAGATGGATCTACTCAAGGACTATGACTGTGAGATAGAGTACCATCCGGGAAGGCGAACTTGACAGCGGACGCCTTGAGTCGGAAGGTGAAGAGTACTGCTGAGGAGGTCATGCATTTGTCGGCTATGATGACTTCATATTGCCATCTGGGCTATGACTTCGACGTAGATACATTGCCTGTGCATGTATTGACCTTATTGGCTGAGCCAGATATCTATGAGCATATCAGGAGAGCTCAGAGGACAGATGATGAGATTCAGAGATGGTCATCATTGGCACTTCAAGGGCAGCCACCAAAGTTCAGAGTGGCTGAGGATGGTTCTTTGAGACTTGGTAACTGATGGGTAGTTCCATGCACGCCGGAGTTGCGTAGAGGAATCTTAGAGCGAGCTCATAATAGCCGATTTAGCATCCACCCAGGAGATAGGAAAATGTATAAGGACTTGTGTGATCAGTTCTGGTGGAAGCGGATGAAGCGTGACGTGATCGCTTTTGTCAAGAGGTGTTTGATCTGCCAGCAGGTTAAGGCAGAGAGGCAGAGACCCGGTGGTGAGCTAAGGAGCTTAGAGATACCGGAGTGGAAGTGGGAGCATATATCTATGGATTTTGTGACCCACCTGCCGAGGACTATTTCGGGTTGTGATGCCATTTGGGTGATCATTGACAGGCTGACAAAGGTAGCTCATTTCATTCCCTATAGTATGACGTACACATACTTGAGGATGGCTCAGCTGTATGTCCGGGACATAGTGAGACTACATGGGATTCCAGTATCTATTGTGTCGGACAGAGACCCGCGGTTTACATCTCATTTCTGGGGAGGTCTTCAGTCAGCATTGGGTACTGAGGTGAGATTGAGTACGGCATATCATCCCCAGACGGACGGTCAAACTGAGCGTACTATACAGACGCTCGAGGACATGCTACGAGCTTGTGTGTTGGAGTTTGACGCCTCATGGCAAGATTCTTTGGCTTTGGTAGAGTTTTCTTACAACAACAGCTATCAGGCGAGTATTCAGATGGCACCGTTTGAGGCGTTGTATGGTAGGCATTGTAGGTCGCCATTATACTAGGATGACTTGACCAGTAAAGCAGTGGGAGGACCCGAACTGATTCGGGAGATGGAGGATAAGATAAAGGTTATCCGTCGGAAAATGAAGGCAGCCCAGGAACGGGAGGCAGCCTATGCGAACAAACGGCGGAGACCGTTGGAGTTTCAAGTAGGAGACAGGGTCTTTTTGAAGATTTCACCTTTCAGGGGTGTAGTTCGGTTTGGTATGCGTGGTAAATTGTCTCCGAGGTATGTGGGACCGTATGAGATTTTACAGCGCATCGGTACCTTGGCTTACCGGTTGGCGTTGCCACCGTCGTTTTCTGGTATTCACGACGTGTTTCATGTATCTATGCTGCGGAAGTATTAGCCGGATCCGTCGCATGTATTGCAGCCTTCTGAGGTTCGATTAGATTCTGATATATCCTATGAGGAACGGCCAGTCAGAATTCTGGATAGGGCTGATCGCAGGCTTCGGAACAAAGTGATACCAATGGTAAAGGTACAGTGGGATCGCAGGGGTGTCAAGGAGGCCACGTGGGAGACGGAGCAGCATATGGTGCAGCACTACCCGGAACTATTCTCTGGTATGTGTTTTATTTTTAGTTTCGATTTGGGTAAGTGCATGCGATTTCGAGGGCGAAATCTTATAAGTAGGGGAGTATTGTGATATCCCCGAAATAATTAATTGCAATTTGGGCATTAATTATGTTTATGTAATCTTATGGTGATAAATAGATTATGTATTGGGACTAATTATCTTGGTAAAATGCTTGTCACATGGTAGGCGTGACCCGGTAGAGCATTTCAGGGTGCATGTTATGCATGTTGGGAAATTGGGTGTTATAATGGTTTAAATGTGTTGGTTTGTAATTTTGGTAAAGCATGATTTTAATGGTGATTTTGGTGCATTGTAGTAAAATGCTTTACAAATATCATGTTGGGGTATTCTATATACCATGCTTGTGTTTTGGTTACACATTTAAATCTCATGTGAGTTGGCAAGGGAGCCACTTGCATCTTTACATCCCATCACCCCCTCCCTATCAACTTTATGTCCCCAAATCCCTCTCCTTTCATCTTAGAACCTCCATTTTCGTTTCTGAAACTAGAGGAGAAGGGAAAGCTTTGAAAAAGGAGTCTTTTGTGATTTCTTGCCAAAAAAACTTGGAGCTCAAGTGGTAAGCTTCCATTATGGTAGAGTTTTGTTGAGTTTTGGTTGGGTTTGTGGCTTGTTTTTGGGGTTAAAAGGGTGGATCTTGGTCCAACATGTTGTTTATGTTTGGGGGATGTATTTTAAGGTTGTTTTGTGGTTAAATGTTGAGAATGGTGGTTGATCTTGGTTGTATATGAGTGTAGGTGTTGTTGGAAGCTCATATTTGGAAGTTTCTCGCAGGAACAGGGATGCCCGATCGATCGAGAAATGGGTCCGATCGATCGAGCAGAACAGAGCCTGAGCAAGGCGTGAAATGAGCTTACCGGTCGATCGAAATTTTGTTCCGATCGATCAGTGACGTCTCGATCGATCGATAAAAAGTTCCGATCGATCGGTGGAGGCAGTACTTGGATGCCTATTTTTTCTTCACTTAGCGATCGATCGGGGCTTGGGGACCGATCGATCGCAAGGCTAAAAATGTGGGTTTTGGGATTTTATTCTAAATGGTGATGTTTTTGGTAATGGTTCATTTATTGGCTTCTAATATGGATTCATGTGATTGTGTAGAACCATCCCAGGTAGCCACACATCAAAGGAGATAAAGTCCCACGACATCTCCACTTTTGGAACTAAGGTACGTAGTGAGACGTACGAGCATCGGACGGTAAAACGTATTTATTACGCTTTGATTGGTTATGCATTATGGTTGCATACATGGTCTTAATTATGCATTATGGTTGCATACATGATTGGATGTGCATTATGGTTGCATATATGGTTGGTTATGCATTATGGTTGCATACATGGTTGGATATGCATTACGGTTGCATATATATTGTGAGTCGAGATTATATTGCAGTGATGATAGAATACTTGCCGCTGTCATGTCGAAGCGATGATAGAATACTTGCCGCTGTCATATTTAGCGATGAAGAATATTTGCCGCAAATATGTCAAAGCGAAGGATAATGCCGCTGTCATATTGATGCGAGGGATATTATGCCGCTAATATGTCGAAGCGAGGGGTATTAATGCCGTTGTCATATAAATTCGAGGGGTATTATGCCACTGATATAATAAGACTGGAAATTGGCCATTGATATACACGGAATGGATACATGTCATGACATGCATATTGGCATTATAATCCTTTGATTATTGTGGTACAGGGACAACCAAGGGAGCTTTTAAATGTGTTAAATACAGGAAGTGAATTGCATTTACGGTTTATGCATTGAATTATGATCATATTATTGTGGATATGATTTATATACATGCTCATGGTTTTGGGGTTGTTCCTGTAGGTACTTTTGGGCGGAAGGGGCTAAGGCGGGTTGATGCGATGAGCTAGTAAGGAGTGCTCTTGGTAGCAGGCTTATTCTTTTGCATAGTATCTACTCTAGGAGTAGTGTAAAGCTATAGGATTATCATTCATCGATTGGGAATGTAACTAATCCCTATTGAACCTTATTTTGGCACTGTAATTTAATAGCTCAGGGCATCAACACAACCTTTATACTCTGTTTATGCATGGAAATTTTTATTTACGCCTTAATCCGCACTTAAGGAACTAGGGTCCTTACACCAGTACAAAGTACTCCGGACCCCAAAGACCAAATTCCAAGGTTATAACCACGATGAGAATACAATCTCATCCCTTGGATCCAACGACTCCAAATACCGGATTTAAAATCCCCAGAAGTCCCAAAACTCCAAATAATTCATAATTGCCACAATTAAATTCCATTAAGGATCATTACCACACCGGGATTAACACCATTAATCCCCGGGCATCACACTTAATTCAGTTTACCATTCAATTATTACTACTCAGGAGTCCAGCAGATGTCTTTCGCACTATAATCAGTGTCTGCTGACTTGCAATATATTGAGAAGCTCCTGCAGTACCTAACAGTCTGCAGCAAACCGAGTAAAATCGAAAGTGAATCTAGTGTTTATTCAACCCCCCCCCCCCCCCCTCTTCTAAACACTACCCCGATCCTAACAAGTGGTATCAGTGCTCATGTCTTCTCAATCTTGAGAATTACTAAAAACTGATGGCTTAATTCAGCAAGATTCCCATGTTCAAGAAAGATGAATACGATGACTGGAGAATTCGTATGCAAGCACATCTGAGTGCCCAAGACGATGACATGTGGTTCGTCATCACTGATGGACCAATAAAGATCATGAAGATCTCTTCTAGCTCGGGTGGCATCAGTACCACATTCTCCATAGTCTCCTTTTCTTCACCACTCCATGATTCGAATTCAATCATGGTCTCCCTCTGTGCTGCTATCCGATCGGCCGATCTTATTAGTTTCTCCATTTGGTTACCCAAATTCTGAGTGCTAGCCCTAAATTCTTGTTGAAATTGCAAAGTACTAACATTAAGTGTTGAAACAAGATCCTCTAAAGACTCACCAGGGGTATGATGGTGGCCATGGCGGATATTGTGGTATGTATGACAGTAGGTTGGATTTCATATAGGGTGGAGGTGGGCTCATCTATGTATTTGCATAGTTGAGATTGGGATGATCACTCCAACTTGAGTTGTAAGCACTTTGTTCATCCCTACGCCAAGTTGTCTCACAAGATGGGCCAACTCGTCTAGTCGCCTATAGTCCTCCATGATAAGATCCGATTTTTCAGAAATCAACCTTTAATCACTAACAAACAATAGCGGTGGGGGGAAAGAAAGAAATAAAACGAAAGAGAGAAAAAAAATAGAAAATATTAACACAAAAATATAACACGCCTCCCCGGCAACGGTGCCAAAATTTGGTATGCGCTTATCGTGTACGCTCAAATTAACCCCACTCAATCCTCAAGATTGATAACAATAATGTAGTAGTGTGAGTAGGGATCGATCCCACGAGGAGGTGTGAATCCTTGTGTTAATGAAAATCAAAATCAAAACAATACAAGATGGGGTTGTGAATGAATTATACTAATTGAGATTAAAACTAAAGATTAAACTAATGAAAGCTATTCTTGGTATCGAACTCTTCCTTGGAATTATCATCTATTTCATCGATTCGCAAAAGATTCAGTTTTTCATATGAATATTCATCGTTGGACGTTTGATCCAATAATCAAAGTCATATCTCACCTTATGTTTAGTTAAGTAGCCCAAGCATTCTAGTTTAACCCTTATCAAACAATCAAGCGATTAAGATTTAAATTGATGATAGCATATAAACTAGTGAGATCGATGAAGCTAAACAACATAATCCAAGCATCTATGTTTAATCTAGTCAAGCGTTTTCCTAAGAATTTAACAACTCACAAGCGGAAATTCATCAATCTTAGTTGCTTCGTAAATTAGAGGGATCAAACAATTTCGTATTTGATATCTAATTTAGCATTAGATTTCATGCAAGTTACTAGGTTGTCAATCCAATAAACAAACACAACAATCATATCAACGAAATCAGAAAAACTCTTGATACTCAATAAAATTGATAATTAAAGAATAAGAATCTCCCCAAGATAAATAAAATCCAAGGATTTGTCTTCCTCAACCAAGAATTAAAACTAGCTAGACATAATCTAAGATAAAGCAATAAATAAAAAAAAGTAAAGAAAACTAATCCGATCTCCGCTCGTCGAGGTCGTCAATCCCGCATTCGCTTCGATCTTCGTAGCGTTCTTCAACAATTGAAAGTAAAATTATTCTAATGTCTAAACTATGTTCTAAAGTCTGAATTTTTTCCCAATGAGGCTGAAATTTTGAGTTATAGAGGTTTGGAGGCTGAGGGGTAGGTTAGAATCCATGTAGGAATGAAAGAAATCAAGAATCCAAGCTTTCCAAAACTCTGCTGGCGATCGATCGGCGCTGGCTGGCAATCGATCGCCAGCCTTTATTTTTCAGGCAGATTGTCTCGGCGATTGATCGCCAAGCCTTAACGTTTTCTGGCGAGTTTCGTTTTTTGGCCATAACTTTCTCATACGAACTCCGAATTCGACGAATCAGTTGTCCACGCGAAGATAACTGAAAGTACAACTTTTCTATGGACCACATTTCTAAAACTTGGCTAGAACATATATAAATTTGAGGAGAAAGGAGAAACATGTGTCTTGGATTCCGTTTTTTTCCTCTTTTCTTCAACTTTACTCCTTCTTTCATCATTTTAGCTTGATTTCTTCACCTTTTCCTACATTTACACAAATATACGATTAGGTAGTATATGTATCTATTTATCCATCAAAATATACCAAATCGTAGACCATTAAGCATACTAGATGTGTCTATTTCTAGTCACATCAGCGCGCACCCGCTGCCAAACAGTACTTCCTCGCGATCTATCGCGAGTCTCCGTGATCGATCGCCAAACCCCTCGCAATCGATCGCTGAGACTTAGCGATCGATCGCCAACATTGTGCATCTTCATAAATTTCCAGAATCTCATCGTGATCGATCGGCGCCAAGCCGCGTTCGATCGCGACCTGCGAATTTCCAAAAAACTCGAGCTTCAATGTGGTTTTTCCACACCCAACTCAAAACCAACACCCCCAACACCTCCACAACTTTAAATATACAAATAAAACTCAAAAAATACTCCAAAGACACAACTTTGAATATTTAACCAAAATCTCCAATTTCCAAATCCAACCCCACACTTAACCAAATACCACAAAATCATAATCATTACGAAGATAAAGATGAGGGAAGGAGATTACCAAGTTATCTTCCAGAAATCCAACTCCCAAATCGAGCCTCCATCGATTTTTGTTCATGGGAGAAAAAGGGGGGTTTGGGAAATGGGGGGAGTAAAGCGCATGAGAGAGAGGGGAAAGAGAGAGGAGAATGAACTAATCCCTGAACACCGAGTCCACTTGGTATATATATAGTACCAGGGCTCAAAAATCCCGAGTCCTCCACAAATACATCACGACTCATTAAAAATCATATGTGTTCAATAAATATCTCTCAATCTCAATTTCCATTATCAGCCCCAACTCAAAGCACTCTGGACCCCGGATCCCACCAAACCAAATTCCAAGGTTTATCACCATGATGAGAATACAATATCAACCCTTGGATTCAACGACCCCAAATACCGGATTTAAAATCCTCGGGAGCCCCAATACCGTAATTAATTCATAATTGCCACAATTAAAATCCATTAAGGATCATTACCACACCGGGATTTACACCAATAATTCACGGGCATCACAAGCTCCTTTGACTATTTATCATTTAAGGTAATCTTCAGTCCTTGGTCTTTTCAGCATTAAATGCACCATTAAATGCATCAATAAATAGCCGTTGATTATTCTGACTGAGGAACGAAGCTTACTAGCTTAGTCTGTTCTGATCTGCTCTGCATCGATCTGGGTCGATCTGATCTGGTCTGATCTGGTTGACATTGATCTGCATCGATCTGGTCTGTATCAGTCTGGTTAACATCGATCTGATCTGCTCCGATATAGACTTTATCGGTCTGGTCTGTTCTGTCATCTTTAAAATCTGGAACTAACACATCCCTTAGTGCGATGTTCATTGCCATCATCTGTCATTTCTCAATATCACGTTCTTCTTATTTCATACGATCATGTAACCACAATGGTTAGCAATAATACAAAGTCCAATTACCTCGTATTATATCATGCACATAAGAGTATATATATCATGACATACTGACACAAAATGCATCCATGCGTAAACTATGTGCTTAAACATTCCTATCAACACATCCCTAGGTCCTCAACAGCCCAAAAGAGCAACCACTGCTCTGATACCACTAATTAAGGACCCCAAGTCCTAAACACATGAGTGCAATTATCATTAATAGTGCATGCATTCATATAAAGAAACTCATCCATGGTCTTCTATAATAACATGTCCTTCATATAAATTTTGAAACGTAATTCCTTCAAACTCTTGACAACATTCAAGACTCAACATGCGTACCGTTGATATAGCACTAATCATATCCTCAAGTCAACTACTTATACAATCCATATATATGTACCATCATTCTCACAGGCGAGCGTTAAACAGATGTATATCTATGTATATAAGGTCATGTTCTCAATACCAATACTGGTACCTCCTCTCAGGGAGCGCCTCGTACATAGCTCGGACTCCTTGCCAATGCCATTGTCAGTGTTAACATGTTCTACCTGTATTAATAGAAATAGCCCCCACACAGGGTGAGCACACCAATAACATAATCTCAATATCAACAATTTCACAGTTTATAATTCATAGAATATAAAGCTGAAACTGTAATGTGAATAATACTTCCTGTGTATGCCACAATCATATGGATTCCCCTTGCTGTTTGATGTGGCTAGAAATAGACACATCTTTAGCGCTTAATTATCTACGATTTGGTAGGTTTTGATGGATGATTTGATACGTATGCTACCTAATCGTATATTTGTGTAATTGTAGGTACAATCAACGAAAACGAGCTAAAAATGATGTGTAAAGACCAAGAAAAGACATGAACATGACAAGGACTCAAAATTGATCAAGAAAAGGGCAAAAACGTAATTTTGGAGGAGGCGATCGACCACATGGAAGAGGCAATCGATCGCCTATGGACAGAAACTTGAGCAACAAAATTAACGAAGCAGCGATCGATCACCACATTATAGGCGATCGATCGCCTGAGGCTACTGGAGGAAAGCGACCGATCGCCTCAAGCATTTTGCTGAAAAAGTAACGAAGCGATCGATCGCCATAAAAGGGGCGATCGATCGCCTAAGAGTCCGAAATTTTGGAAATAAGTCTTTTACCATGTTTAAAAGATTGTAACCTAGTTTTAAGCCTCCAAGACCTTGGAACTCGATTTTTCACCTCCTCTTAGACAGATTTTCGAGACTTTAGAATAGTTTTAGCTTTTTAGAAGATTTTTCTTTCAAGTTTATCAAGAACAACGTAAAGAACAGAACCGGAATCGTCAAGCCGGAATCGTGATTCGTCTTAGTAATTTCTTTTCCTTTGTTTATCTAATGATTTCGAACCAGATTTTGTTATTTTTAGATTCAATTATGCTAGGCTAAACTCTTAGATTCTTGGTTTAAGGGATACTTGCTTTTGGATTTGAATCTCTTGTGAGAATTTTGGTCTGTTTAAGAATTTAATTTCGATTTCAATTCTGTTTCTTGGTATCGATTTCAATGATTATTGTGTTTCTTTATTAGATTGATCACCTAGTATTCATATACATAATCGTTAGATAATTAAGAAGCAACTAAGGTTAATAATTACCGGCTGTAGGTGTTATTGAAATCCTAGGAGAAACAATTGGGTAATCAATAATTAACGGCTGTAGTTTCTATTGATTAGATTTATCGAACTCACTAGTTTTGAAATCTATCAGTGATTTAATCATTAACGTTGTAGTTTTGATTAGAGATTTGATAATGGTCGGATTGAATACTGTTTTCTCTTTGACTACGATTACTGTTTTCTCTTTGACTACGATTAAGGTGGGTAGGAATTCATTTTCCAATCGATGAATAATTGAAAGAATTCGAATGTTAGTGATTTGATGATCAAGAGAGAATTTTCCAAAAGTAAAGTTGACCGAAAACCAAGAATCGCTTCACTCTCATAAGTTTTAACCGTTTTAGTTAATCTCGTTAATTAGTTTAATTCTTAAAATTTGCTTAGTAGTAATCACTAAACTCAAAACCCCCTTTTTACTATTCGTTTTTAAATTGACACAAAAAATATACTACATTCCCTGTGGGATCGATCCCTACTCTCGCTACTACATACTTTTGCTATTAACTTGAGAAGGGTTAATTTGGGCGTACACGATAAGCGCTACCAAATTTTGGCGTCGTTGCCGGGGAAGGCATTGGTATGATTTCGTGTTAAATTTTTTATTTTTTATTAGTTGTTATCCCGCACTACTACTGTGGTTTGTTGATGAGTACAGGTGAACCATCTGATCACGAAGAGAATCTTTACTACGATCCTGAGATCGAGAGGACACTACATCGGAGAAGAAGAGAAGCAAGGTTACTTGAGGAAGAAGAGAGGAACATGATGGCTGCGAATCAAAGCTTGAGGCAGTTGGCGAACCCTAACTTGGATCAACAACCTCTCTGCATCACTTTCCATGCCCTGACTAATAACGTAAATTTCAAACTCAAGTCTGGTTTAATTCACTTATTGCCAGCTTTTCATGATCTTGCAGGAGAAAACCCGCACAAGCATTTAATGGAATTCCACGTGGTGTGCACTACTATGAAGCCGACCGGAATCACTGAGGATCAAATAAAGTTAAGAGCCTTTCAATTTTCTCTAAAGGACGCTGCAAAAGACTGGCTATTCTACTTACCATCCGGATCGATCACCACGTGGACGGACTTACAAAGAGTATTCTTGGAGAAGTATTTTCCTGCTTCAAGGGCGACTAACATAAGGAAGGAGATCTACGGCGTGAATCAGCTCCACGAGGAGTCACTGCATGAGTACTGGGAACGATTCAAGAAGTTGTGTGCAAGTTGTCCACAACATCAGATAAGTGAACATCTACTGATTCAATATTTCTATGAAGGTTTGCTTTCTGGTGACAGGAACTTGGTGGATGCGGCAAGCGGAGGAGCATTTATCGACAAGAAAGCGGAGGAGGCGAGGAGCTTGATAGCTAACATGGCGGCCAATTCCCAACAATTTGGACATGTTCGCCATGGACAACCACAAAGAAAAGAGGTAAACGTATCAAACCTGGAACAACAACTGATAGACCTAACTTTTCTTGTGCGTGGTCTTGCAGGTGGAAATGTAGGGAAGATAAAGGCGTGTGGAATCTGTCTGGCTGCGAACCATCCCACGGACGCATGCCCATCACTACAAGAGACAGCCGCTGAGAACGTGAATGCCGCGGGAGGATTCCCAGGCCCCCCACAAAGGAGCTATGGTAATCCATCGAGCAATTACAATCAAGGTTGGCAGGATCATCCAAACCAAGGTTATGGAAACTCACAGATGCACCAACCTCCACCCTATAGACCGCCATATCAAAGACCTCCACCACTTCCAGCGCACCCTCCTTCTGACAGGTTAGAACATAGCATCAAAGTTATTGCTGAAAATAGCTTACAATTTCAACAGGAAACGAGGGCGAGCATCCAGAGCTTGACTACGCAAATGGGACAACTGGCAACTTCTCTCAACAAGATTGAAGCAAGAATCTCAAATGGACTACCTTCACACCGGAGGTGAACCCCAGGGAGAATGTGAGCGCTATCACTGTGAATGTGAGTGGAGATACAGCTGAAGAAGAGGTGGTACTGATGCCACCCAATAATGAAGAGAAGACGGAGAAGGAGAAAGAAGTTGAAGAACCCATGCAAGAGGAGAAACCACGAGGTAAGTTCCCCAACTTTTCTGAATATAAAAGTGAACCCCCATTCCCCCTTGCATTGAAGATGAATTTGAAGGACAAGGGTCTCAAGAGGCTCTACGAGATGTCCCCACGCTGTAATGAAAAAGATCCACTCAAGGAAGCCAAGAAAGATGACAAGTGCAAGGAACGCGAAGGACAGCCCAAGGTCGAGCTAGCTGAGAATGTTTCGGCGGACATCCAAAGAAGCATCCCCGCTAAATGCAAGGACCCTGGTATGTTTTCCATCCCATGTATGATTAATGCTAATAGGATTGAGAAAGCTATGCTTGATTTAGGATCTTCTATAAATGCCATGTCTTACTCAATCTATTCTCAATTAAAACCCGGACTTTTAAAAAGAAATGACACTGTGATTCATTTAGCTGATAAGTCCACGGTCATACCTAGGGGGATAATAGAGGACGTAATCGTGCATGTAGAGAACTTGGTTTTCGCAGCCGATTTCTATGTCTTAGACATGGAAAATGGTGATCCATCTAGTCTAATCCTTTTAGGGAGGCCATTCTTGAAAACATCAAAATCAGTAATCGAGATGAATGGCGGTATGATAACATTGGAGTCTAATGGTAAAGTTGCAAAATTCAACATCTATGAACCCATTAAGACTCTTGAGCATTTGAGTTACGCTATTGGCATACATGATGATTATGATTCGGATTTTGATAATGATGATTTGTGGGAAATGAGAAAGGCTACTGATGTCCTTGACGACAACAGAGGTATGGATTCTAACTTAGTGCATATTGTTCATACTATTGATGCGTTATCTACTCAAGATACTGCTGACCCTCTTATTTCTCACTTGCGGGATCGTACCATTGGGAAGAAGCACCCTCCGGATCGACCATGTCAATCAAGTGACGAAGGAGCAAAGACTGGGGACGACCACTCAAAGAGCAACAAGCCGAAATACCGAGGAGTGAAGAAGATATTGAGGTGGAAGAGGAAAGATAGAGCGAAACCGCATCACCCACCTTGATAGAGGACTGGCGTCGGGCCACCGACGTTAAACAGAGGCGCTGCTTGGGAGGCAACCCAAGGGGAGTTAGTTTCCCTTTTACCTTTTTAATTTTATTGATTTTTTAGTTTAAACTTTTCTCTTTTCTTGTATTTTTACCTTACATTGGGGACAATGTAAGATTTAAGTATGGGAGAGGGATTAGTGGTGTGTTATTGCTTTTATATTACAAAAATACAAAAAAATTTGAAAATTTGAAAATTTTGAGTTCATAGTTAGTAATGAACACATGCTTATAATCACTAGCCCATGATGAAACCTAATTGATATCATGCATGCTTTTGAACATAGGTGAATTGTTAACCTTGGAACACTTTGAACTCTAATGCAAAGTTTACTTTAACTTAGTAGTTGAATATTTTGAGCACATTATTGTCATGGCTTGTGAAGTGTGCATAACTTAGTGAAGATTGTGTGAACTTTGTGATAGTCTTAAGAAGTCTCTAATACGTGCTAGAACTTAACTACATGCTCTTTGAGGCGTATGTCTAGACTATTTGCAAACATGAAAGTGATATAGGCAATCTTTGATGCGTTTGAGCCCTTCAAGCCTACCATGTAAACAAAGTCAATCTCTAGTACCCTTTTTGAGCTTTAATATAAAAGAATGGTAGTATGCTAAGCATACTAAAGACCCCCATTCAACATTCATTGACTAGCTTATCATCCTATCCTTTTAGCCTAAATATGCTTTTAATCCATACATTTTAAGGGAGTATGATGTATTTCATTCACATGCACTTGGGAATTCATTGAAGTATATTTGTGAACTTTATTGTCAAAAGAATGAAATACATGAAAGAAAAGGAATGCCTTGAGAAATTTGAGAAAAATATGACTCCAAGGGGAGCCAAGGCACACAAAAGAAGAAAAAATGTTGAAATAAACCTTGAAAAATGAACAAGGTTTGAAAAATTCATGCAAGAAGAGAAGTTTTAGTGAGCATTTCATCATACTCTCTTGTTTGATATATCTTTATCCTTTCTTTCATAAGCCAATACCTAGGCCAAGCTACAAGCTAATAAAAACCTACTTGATTTATGTTTGCAAAGTAGCTAAGATAGTGGAGAAGAGTGTGCAAGTGAGCTTATACTTGTGTTAGTGTATGACTTGAACTATTATGGCTTCGCATATTTTGGATCTATAATTTTTACACAACACTTGTTTATGACCACACACACACGTTCACTACTTAGTTGAGTATGAAATGTATAGGGATTGAAATTGTTCCACTGTTAACTTTTCACCACCTTTCATTACTGTGCATGTTAAAATTGTTGAGGCATTAAAGTGAAGACAAGTTGCTTTGTTATGAACCTATGAGCTAACCAAAAATATTGTAGTTTTATTTGATTTACTCGAGGTCGAGTAAAGAGTAAGTATGGGGGAGTTTGATGTGGCTAGAAATAGACACATCTTTAGCGCTTAATTATCTACGATTTGGTAGGTTCTGATGGATAATTTGATACGTATGCTACCTAACCGTATATTTGTGTAATTGTAGGTACAATCAACGAAAACAAGCTAAAAATGATGTGTAAAGACCAAGAAAAGACATGAACATGACAAGGACTCAAAATTGATCAAGAAAAGGGCAAAAACGTAATTTTGGAGGAGGCGATCGACCGCATGGAAGAGGCAATCGATCGCCTCTGGACAGAAACTTGAGCAACAAAATTAACGAAGCAGCGATCGATCGCCACATTCTAGGCGATCGATCGCCTGAGGCTACTGGAGGGAAGCGATCGATCGCCACTTTCTAGACGATCGATCGCCTCAAGCATTTTGCTGAAAAAATAACGAAGCGATCGATCGCCATAAAAGGGACGATCGATC
The DNA here is from genome assembly GCA_907163345.1 of Haberlea rhodopensis. Classification (NCBI taxonomy): domain Eukaryota; kingdom Viridiplantae; phylum Streptophyta; class Magnoliopsida; order Lamiales; family Gesneriaceae; genus Haberlea; species Haberlea rhodopensis. The sequence goes on from CAJQUN010000664.1 coordinate 130,054, forward strand.
GCCGAAGAGTCCGAAATTTTGGAAATAAGTCTTTTACCATGTTTAAAAGATTGTAACCTAGTTTTAAGCCTCCAAGACCTTGGAACTCGATTTTTCACCTCCTCTTAGACAGATTTTCGAGACTTTAGAATAGTTTTAGCTTTTTAGAAGATTTTTCTTTCAAGTTTATCAAGAACAACGCGAAGAACGGAACCGAATCGACAAGCCGAAATCGTGATTCGTCTTAGTAATTTCTTTTCCTTTGTTTATCTAATGATTTCGAACCAGATTTTGTTATTTTTAGATTCAATTATGCTAGGCTAAACTCTTAGATTCTTGGTTTAAGGGATACTTGCTTTTGGATTTGAATCTCTTGTGAGAATTTTGGTTTGTTTATAAAATTTAATTTCGATTTCAATTCTGTTTCTTGGTATCGATTTCAATGATTATTGTGTTTCTTTATTAGATTGATCACCTAGTATTCATATGCATAATCGATAGCTAATTAAGAAGCAACTAAGGTTAATAATTACCGGCTGTAGGTGTTATTGAAATCTTAGGAGAAACAATTGGGTAATCAATAATTAACGGCTGTAGTTTCTATTGATTAGATTTATCGAACTCACTAGTTTTGAAATCTATCATTGATTTAATCATTAACGTTGTAGTTTTGATTAGAGATTTGATAAGGGTAGGATTGAATGCTGTTTTCTCTTTGACTACGATTAAGGTGGGTAGGAATTCATTTTCCAATCGATGAATAATTGAAAGAATTCGAATGTTAGTGATTTGATGATCAAGAGAGAATTTTCCAAAAGTAAAGTTGACCGAAAACCAAGAATCGCTTCACTCTCATAAGTTTTAACCGTTTTAGTTAATCTCGTTAATTAGTTTAATTCTTAAAATTTGCTTAGTAGTAATCACTCTACTCAAAACCCCCTTTTTACTATTCGTTTTTAAATTGACACGAAAAATATACTACCTTCCCCGTGGGATCGATCCCTACTCTCGCTACTACATACTTTTGCTATTAACTTGAGAAGGGTTAATTTGGGTGTACGTGATAAGCGCTACCACTGTTCCTGTTCTCACAATATCCAAGATCGTCAAACTCCATGAATTAGTTATATAATTTCAGTGATTTACTGTACTCATACCAATCGATAGTAATTGAAGCATTACAGTAATAATTCATAATGATGACATGCTCATTCATCAATTGTATGGTCATAGCCCATCATATGATATGGCTCGCTCAAAGGCTGCTGTATTCTCATCTCTCGCACGCCCAACAGAGCCGGTATCATATCCATTACTCGCTCCATGGCGCCAGTATTCCCATTCCATAATATAGCACGCTCAACAGCGGCATTTCCATATCGCATAGCAAATTAGCAATTCATCACAACAAGAATATAGCATTCAATGCGCATAATCATAATACATTTACCTCTGCTCGTACGCTACAAGTACATTAAGATCGACGACATGATTCTAGACATTCTTGACATCCGAAGGCTCGAGTATCTATATTGAATATCAGTTCAATATTTATTATTAATAATTCCCAACAACTTCATTATTCATTAAACAGATACACCATGCTTCTATCATAATCAATTACAATTTGCCATACTCCGTATACGATTTAAATCATCTTATTTATCTTGTATTAACTTGAGTTATCATCTTACTCAAACATGTAATACATGTCTTACTAGGGTTCAATAATGGTAACCTTATTTCATTGATAACAAAACTTCCACAAAAGTCATAATCATCACCAAAATAGACTATACTAGATCATATCTAAAAATCCCCAAACAATTAATAAATTTTCAAAAATTTGCACCTGGCGATCGATCGCTACTAACCAGCGATTGATCGCTAGCTATACAAAAATATTTTTAAAACAGCACAGAGATCGATCGCCTTAAAGTGGCGACCGCTCGCTTGCGGGCAGAAATATTTTGCTAAATTTTTGCTTCCAGAGATCGATAGCTCCATAACAAGCGATCAAAATCTGGCACTGTTCATCGTCCACAAACTTTATTTTTCAATGCGCGGTCGATCGGGCCATGCTTGGAGATTGATCACGTGCCCTGTTTTCCCGAAAAATCCCCCATTTTTGTATACAAACTCCATACAACACATATACCATAAGGTATGCTACTTATTTCTCAACTACCATACATAAAAACACTTCAAAACACAACTTACTCTCCTCATTCTCAATACAACACCCCAATTCAACTCATACCAAAGCACCCAACACAAAAATCCACATAACGATATTAACAACTCAACACTTTAATAATCTTACCACTTTGATTCCATCAACAAGGCAGTGTTAGAATTCACAAGTTCTTTGCATCATAAGCATTCAAGTAGAAGCAAGAAGGGATGTAAGGTTTTTGAGAGAAAGAGTGGTAGAGATTTGTGTGTGTAGATGGTGTAAGTGTGTGTAGGATATTTTGTATAAAAACTATCCTATTTGCAAATCAAACCTCCAATCAACTGTATTATTATTTGATACCCCTATCTTTCAATTATGTACAACGACTCCCCGATCGAAATAATGACGATAAACCTAACACATTCGAATTCATAATTTAATCATACCTGATTTATTTTGAATACGAGTCTAATTCTTCTTTCGATAATCAGTACGAAATTGTCCATCGACCATTATACTAACTCAATTATCGAGACAAATATATTCCATCCACCACATTTCTGACTAAATCATAATCCTCATTTCATAGATTATGGTTCTTTCATAACATTCTTTCACATTCGATTATCTCTATCCGAGTCAATGCATGACGATGTTCGATAGTAATTAATCGTAATCACCTCTTACCTATCGCATTAAGCAACTTAACCTAGTTAGTCAACTTATGGATATTACATAGACTAATCGGATATATAAAACCATATGGACATAGATACATGCTCCTATTTGGTCTAGCGGTCGGTCAACTTATAACAAATGCTACTCTAGACACAATCGGTGCACCAAACACAATTCACTCTTTTTTCCTATGTTAAATTGAATAAAATTTATTTCAGCTTTATAATACTATCAAGATTAATAAATATGATAGTCAAATTTTTTTAATAATTAATTGATTGTAGATTTTTTGAAACAAATATTCAGGGTCTCTCTTACGTTGAAGAGGTTCTATTCCCGAATTCCGTCCAATTCCATAGGACCCGAATGATTATTATATGGACTAGTTAGTAACTAATATAATAACTCAAAACAAAAAACAAACTAAATCTTTCATTGTACATAAATAAATAAAAAACTAAACTCATACATAATCATCAAATCATCAAATAGGTTCCTTACAAGTCTTCCTATTGTTTCCATATTTGTGACACCGACTACATTGCATTTGTCTACTGTTTTTACCTTTGGATCTAACTCTCTTTTTCTTTTGACGAACGGGTTGCCTTTTTGTCTTTCGAGGCAAAATATTATTTTTCATTTCAATTGGAGCAAATTCTGCTCTTGAACATCCTGGAATCAGCAAAATAACCCTTCATAGCAACTCCTATAGGTACGAACATGGAAATAAACAACATCTACTTCATTGATTGGCATGCATGGGGACATGGGAATCCATCAAGGTGCTACTTGTAGCAAGTATTTGTACGAGTATCAAGGCACGTGGTAACTGAAGGATATGAAAACACTTGGAAATAACAATTAGGAGACATCTTAACATTCCATGCACAATCTTGATTTTCATAAGAAGCCCATTTCTGTTGCATCCTAGGACACAAAACCCCATTCCATCATGTTGTCGTTGTTTACTTATCAGAAAACTAGCACATCAACTTGACCCTAATGCAATCCATCATATGAGTAATAGGAATACCTCTTGCCTCTAATATCCATGAATTGAAAGACTTCGCTGCATTAGAATAATCTCTCCATATCGCACGCCTTATTAGTAAGCATTTATCCATTTATTCAAATATAGTCCATGTAAAAACTCTTCCACAATCGACCCACCTACTCATTTCAAAACAGCAAGCTTCTCATCGAAAATAGCCACCGTCGGTGAATATGCACATTGATCTAACAAGAAACATATCAGCTCCCAAAACTTGTTGGAAAAACATTTGCCAGAAAATATGTCCCGCAAGTTACACTTCAAATTATAAAGACATAAAAAATGTTTCGGAGAAGGTCCAAACACAGCAGGTAAAGCCTATATAAACCAACATTCCGATCGGATATGTATCCAACATCTTCACAATTATCTAAAATATTGCTCAAACAAGACAAAACCAACGCCAATTGTCATAGTTTTTTCGGAGTCCATAACAACGAAAGCCAAAAGGAAACAAACCTACAAGAAAATCAAGACAAACAACGAATTTAAAATACATATTACTTTATTTGATGCACATATATCAACTGTATAGGTGCATACTTTCAATACACCACTGCTGCATGAAAATTACAGAACCCGATGCTCGAAATGTATTCAGCTGGTGCACAAAAAATTCCACCAGTAGGCACACCTATGCAAAACAAAAATTCAAGACAATTAGTAAAAAATATGTACCTTGGTAACATCCTTCGCAGTGGCCGACAAAAGTGTGCCTTTGAAACAAGATTTCAAAAAAGTTCCATCAAGGAATAATATTGGCCGACAAAATTTAAAACCATTGATAGAAGCACGACATGACACGAACAAACGACAAAATCTGTTAGTGTCATCAACTTCAAGCACTATAAAACTTGCAACATTAATCGTTTTCACCGCATCAATATACCATTTCAATTCCTTGAGCGACTCATCATAATTTTCACAACAGACCTAGCCTTCTCCACACTTCTCTATGCCTTGCTTTACGAGATAACCAAGCCATAATCTCTTTTCATTAACTATATTACAAACATAGCAGAAAAACCTGAATTGGCACTAACTCGTTCACCGATAATTTCAGATATCAAATCTGAACTCATCCTTTTTGATTTGTTGTTCATGACTATTAGACAACAAGTGTGAATGTTTTTCAATTTTTTTATGTACAAAGACGCATTTACACATGAAATGTTGGCATTCACAAACCAACCACAACCATCAAAATGCTTCTTAGCTGTATCCTTATGTTTTTTACATAATTGAAATCAAATCCAATCTCCACCTAATATTTACTCAATTCAGCCCGAACTCTTCTACGCTGCCTCTAAACTCTTGACCCACCCTACTAAAAATTGATGACCAACCTGAACATAACATCAAATTCTCATCGTCTTTAATGTTACGTCGTCGATGGTCTGAATCATTTCCCGATGATGAGTTACAACCATGTTCTGTTGCACTGTGTGCACCTTCCGAGTCTACCGGTACACATCTGCTGCATGCACTGATAGAGTGATGTGGTGCATTAATCTCAAGTGCAATAGTAGAGTGTATGGGCACAGTGAAATCTTGTGCACCGCTTGACTCAAGTGGTGCACTTCCACAACCATCACCAACATACGATAACAAACGAACATTACTTCCTGCCAAAGCTCCAATAAATATAACTTTATGTTCAACAACCTTCACCGTCGACAAACTAACGTTAATCATTCTACACAATAGAGACATATTCATATCACATCCATTAGTCAAATAATAATTAGGGTGCCCAGGAATAGAATACTTAAAAAGAAATTATCAACATTAAAATCAAACCACTTTGTTGATGCATTAGCTATGAAATCAATCAATGAAAAACTGGAATTCACGTTGAAAACCAGCTTTTCCTCTCGGCACTTCAGTAAAATCATGAATCCCAAATCCATTACAGTTACCTCCAGAAGGATTCTCGAAAAGTTTGACATATGCGATGATTTAATAATCTGATAAACGATCGAGAATGGAAACAAAAACTCCAGAAGGTTTCTCGATAGTTTTGAAAAAATGGATGAATTATGAATATGTATGATCGATAAATGATCGATAATTAATAGAATAATGATAAAAAAAATGGAACGATTGACAATGTAAATAATAACTCCATAAGGCTTCTCAAAAAATTGAAAAAGTGGATGAATTATGAATCTACATGATCAATAAACGGTCGTGAATTGACAGAATAATCATCGAGAAAGGTTATTGAAAATGGACCTATTTGATTAAAGTTTCTTGGAACATTGATTTATAAGCAAATATGATTTTAACCAGGATTTAATTGAAATGTATTTTATAAAAGTGTACTTATTAGCAATTTCCTCTAAAATAATAGTGTTCATATAGAATGGCCCAAAAATTAGGAATGAAACTAAAACAACAAATTTTAATTGATTGAACAATATATCTGATTAAATTACGAGGTAAGGAACCCACAGACCATTACATAATTGATAACTCTATTATTTTTATGACGGGAACCTGCAGTCATACTCATTTGGGTGTGTGTACATATTTGGTTGTGTATTGGATAAACCCTCGAGCTGATGCAACTAAGGACATTAACTTATATATTAATTCATATTACACAGATACACGAATAATATATAATAATGAATTGTCATTAACAAAATCATAATACATTGTATGTCATAAACAATCATCTAATGAGTTGTCTTAGGGCATATCCCAACACGAACATCCCGCTTTCAAATTACGAGGTAAGGAATCCACAGACCGTCACATTATTGATAACTCGCTATTATTTTTTATGACAGAAACTTGTAGCCCTACTCAGCGTGCATATTGGGTAAACTCTTGAGCTGACGCAATAACCTGTAAACCATGCCAGCTAGGTAAACCGAACACATGATCAAAGGTCTCCATACTCACCAACTCGGCCACCCATGAAGGGTGATAATTGTCTATTATTTGAATTGATAAACAATTCCTATATTTATTTTTAACATTGACCGATGATTAGTATATTATGGATGTAAAAATATTTGTTCAAATTCAATTGATTTCATATATTTCGGATACAACTCGCATCGTTGAAGAAATATGGCACCATACACCTTCATCAAACCCAAATTTATTCAAGAAAAACAACAAAAACACACACTTTAATAGCCTAGAAAACCAAATCCCGTAATCCCTTTTATCAGGGTTTATTCGATACGTTAATATAAAGGTATCGCTCTAATAAATTAAGCACACACATCGGGATGAGCAATGAGGTATTCTTCCACAGGAGTTAAGATCACTTGACCAAATGCTTTGCTTGCCTTGTGATCTTCTTCAGTAAACTGTGCATCACCTTTTGTGTGATGGTCTGTGGTGATCTTGATGATGCATCCTCCGTCGCCCGAATCCTCGTACTTGTGAACCGAGTGAATTGACTCAAGCTTATCACCGAACATCCCGCTTTCAAACACATGGTACTTGGTAACCAAGTTCTCCGTGTCCACAACATCGACCTTTTCCTTAATGTAATTGATTGGAGCACCTGTCATCAATAACCAACATCAAATCAAGTTGATGATCATTTTTATATAATTTTCGATATACCGATACTATGCCAAAGCACCAAGTTATGTAATAAAACAAAGATATATGGAACTTTGACTGACCATCGGGGAAATTCATCTGTCTAATGCTTCCTGCACCACCGTCGCCCTGGATGATATCGATACTCTTGACGGCCTTTGGGGCTATTTTGGGTAACATGTGGTGGCCTTCGACAACCACGGCCTTGAACATTCGCTTAGCGGAGACCTTGACCTTCACTTCATGGGTGTTGGTGATCACAGCCATTGTTTTTGTCTTGAAATAAGAATGAGAAACTTAGCTAGAGTACTATATATTTTATTGCTAGGATGTTTCAAGTATGTGCGCAGAATGAGCATTTTGTAAGGGGATTTTATAGAAGGTGGTATCTTTAAAAAACTGCAATTTAACCCTCACAATATTTTTGCATTACCAGAACAACCTCCATTGTAAAATAAAATAGTAGACTACCTCGTGTGAATTTCAGTAAGAGATGATAAACATATTTTGAAGACTACATTTTGGTATGTGTTATAATATATCATTTAATTATCAATTATTATAGAAATAAAACTATCCATATTGATGGAACAAATATTAAATTGAAAATAATTATAAAAATAGCCACATATAATATAAACATTTACAATAATAATCTCAAACTTTTCGAACTAATCAAATATAATTTCAAAGAAATTATGTTTTAACAATAGTAGTATTACATAACTATCTTTCTATGTGATCATTTTTTAAAATAATTTACCCTATTAAATATATAGATATACTAGCTTAATTGGCGACGGACTTATTAGAGTTAAATTTTCGCATCAAAAAATATTCGCTGATTTCATAAATATATTCCTTTGTTGATTTATGCCCGTACCTTAATTACTAAATTTATTAGCTGATTAAAAGTTGATTTTTGACATAATTTTAATGAATTAATCTCATCAACTTTTTTATTTATTGATTCGTTCACATAGTTAATTACTTAATTCCTTCTATCGAAAAATAAACCCAAGGGCTATAATTTTTACTTTCTGTAGAAATTTGGGACTAGTGTAATATTATTTTACGTGGAATAATTTGCAAATAATGCTTCTAGAATTTTTTAAAATTTTATATTATTAAATTAATAATCAAAGCATATTTGGGTCAATAGCAGACTTGGACTTTTTTTTTTTTGAGCAAGTCTAGATGTTCTTATTAAATTGTCTACTTTCTTTGAATTTTATTCTTGACTGATATATTTAATCCATTTTCTAATTTTATTTATTTTGTCCTAATATAAAAGGACAATCAATCTAATTTCCAAAACCACTTACTTTGTCACACGCGACTTTATCGGCAAATTTAATAAAATATTATAAAAATTAAAAACATTTAATGAAATAATGTAAAAATAAAAGTATGTATATTTGTATGATAATTTGCAATCTAAGATTGTAAATTCTACTGTTCATAATTTATAATTAGGGGAATTCTATTGTTCATACTCTCCACTTTTCATAATTTACAGTTTAGGATTGCAAATTCTCTATTGTTCATAATTTGTAAATTAAAATAATTTTTTTGTAAATTATCAACGGTGAAAGGTATGCAAATTTTCAAAAATTGAAAGCTTGCTAACCCAGTAAATGTATAGGTGAATTTAGATAAAAAAAAAATTACATTATTGCATTAGAAACACCATTCAATATACCGTTTTTATTAGAATGTATAAAATGTATTTGTATTTAAAATATTAGGGATTGAACCGGGTCAATGAAAATATTAGGGACCGAATCGGGTTCCCAACGCAAACTTGAGGGACCATTTGATGTATATTCCCATCTTTTAGTTAGAATTAATCAAATATATTTGCATCTTTAAAATATGGATACTCGTAGACACCAATAGTTAATATGAATGTAAAGAATAAACGACACAAGATTTGTTTCTTGAAATTCAAAGCACAAACGCTTCTGCGTCTCTCCTTCTTCATTTGCAGAAAGGACACACTTGAATACTTTTTATTTTTTACTCTTTCCGATATATAACATACTTAGGCTAATACCACGGGTTTTTTCAAAAAAATTGTTCTTCAGTGGTGTTTTTCACACCCTAACTCTAATCCAACACCCCCAACACATTCAACACTTCAAATACTCCTTTAAAACTCATAAATAAACTCAAAACATCATTTAAGCAAAAATCTCCAAAAACCCCAAAACCCAAACCCATTACCCTACTTCACCAAATTCTATAAAATCACTATCAAAACGTAAATAATCGAGAGGCGAAGGAGTTTACTAATAATCTTCGAGAAATATCGCTCCGAAATCGAGCCTTGACCGATTCTTCTCCATGGGAGAAAAGAGAGAAATCACATTCAACACTTCAAATACTCCATTAAAACTCATAAATAAACTCAAAACATCATTTAAGCAAAAATCTCCAAAAACCCCAAAACCCAAACCCATTATCCTACTTCACCAAATTCTATAAAATCACTATCAAAACGTAAATAATCGAGAGGCGAAGGAGTTTAATAATTTATCTCATCAATTTTTTTCTTTATTGATTCGTTCAAATAGTTAGTTACTTAATTCTTTCTATCAAAAAAAAAACCCAAGGGCTATAATTTTACTTTCTATAGAAATTTGGGACTAGGGTAGTGTAATATTATTTAACATGGAATAATTTGCAAATAATTCTTCTAGAATTTTTTAAATTTTATATTAAATTAAAAATCAAATCATATTTGGGTCAATAGCATACGTGGGTCAATAGCAGACTTGGACTTTAAGGGCAAGAGTCTAGATGTTCTTTGTTTTATTATTATTAATTTTTTTTTGAGCAAGTCTAGATGTTGGGTTATTTAAAAAAATAACCCAATTTAAAAAACATTTAACAAAATAACCTAAAATATAAAACATTAATTTTTTGACCCAAAACGACAACTGAGTTGGCGTGTTCAGGGGTCACGCCAACTGAGTTGGCGGAAAATTGAAAAGTTGGTCACGCCGACTGACGAACTTTGGTTCATTTTTTTTTTATTCAAGTTGGACACGCCAACCAAGTTGGCGTGTCCAACTTGTTTTTTTTATTTTTTTAAATATATAAAACACAATTTAAAATAAAATATATATATATAATAAAAATATGTCTCACCTTATTATTGTCCAGAAAATATATCAACTCAAATAATTTGACAATTTTACACAAAGCCAAAAATTTACATGATTTTGTAAGCTAATATAAATTGTTCCTTCAAAAATATATTACCAAACGTACTTTATTCTTTAAAAGCACTTCTCCAGTTGGCATGTCCATCTTAGTTTTTTTTTAATAAAAAAACAAACAATTTATAATAAAAAATATAATAAAAATATGTCTCATCTTATCAGGTAAATTGTAAAAACATCGTCTATATTTTTAAAATTTTACTTAAACAATTTTTTATTATCAAATTCTAAAAAAAATTGCGGCATGGAATGACCGTCGCCGAACATTATTAAATTTTTTAAATATAAAACTTATATAATTATCTCATCACCTTCCTCGTAACAATTGATGACGTGAAACATTGCACATGGTTGTCGCGGAACATTATTAATACGGGTATATTTATTTAATATATATTTATATTAATAAAATATTAAAGTTTGCGAGCGGCTCGGAATGGCTGTCGCGGAACATTATTAATACGGGTACGAGTTTAGACCCGTCTCATTGACATCCCTAAGAGTAATCATCGTTACGATGATGCTGCATCCGTTCTTTGGTTTGATGTGAAACCACGTGCAATGTTCACGTCATCAATTGTTACAAGGAACGTGATGAGATAATTATATAAATTTTATATTTAAAAAATTTAATAATGTTCCGAGACGGCCATTCCGTGCCGCAATTTTTTTTAGAATTTGATAATTAAAAATTTGTTTAAATAAAATTTAAAAATATGGACGATATTTTTACAATTTACCTGATAAGATGAGACATATTTTTATTATCTTTTTTTATTATAAATTGTTTGTTTTTTTATTAAAAAAAAACTAAAATGGACATGCCAACTTGAGAAGTGATTTTAAAGAATAAAAGTATGTTTGGTAATATATTTTTGAAGGAACAATTTATATTAACTTACAAAATCATGTAAATTTTTGGTTTGTATAAAATTGTCAAATTATATTTGAGTTGATATATTTTCTGAAAAATGATAAGATGAGACATATTTTTATTATATATATTTTTTATTTTAAATTATGTTTTATATATTTAAAAAAAAAAATTAAAAAAAAATAATAAAAGCAAGTTGGACACGCCAACTCAGTTGGCGTGACCAACTTTTTAAGTTGGTCAATGTTTTTAAAATGTGGGTTATTTTTTTAAATAACCCGTTTACCCCTAGATGTTCTTATTAAATCGTGTACTTTCTTTGAATTTTATTCTTGACTGATATATTTAAATAACTTAGTCTTCCCCAATTTCTAATTTATTTATTTTGTCCTAATATAAAAGGACAATCAATCTAATTTCCAAAACCACTTACTTCGTCACACTCACACACGACTTTATCGGCATTTAATAAAATATTGTAAGAATAAAAAAATTAATGAAATAATGTAAAAATAAAATTATTTACATTTCTATGGTATTCCAATCTATGATTGTGAATTTTATTGTTACATAATTTGGAATCTGGGAATGCGAATTCAATTGTTAATAATTGGAATCTATGATTGTGAATTCCACTATTCATACTTTTCTACTGTTCATAATTTACAGTTTGGGATTGTAAATTCTCTACTGTTCATAATTTACAAATTAAAATAAAAATTTAGCAAATTTTATTGTTAACCAATAAATGTATATGTGAATTTAGATTAAAAAAATTAAATTATTGCATTAGAAACACCATTTAATATACAAAATATATTTGTATTTTAAAACATTAGGGACTGAACCGGGTCACAACGCAAACTTGAGGGACCATTTGATATATTATCAACATCTTTTAGTTAGAATGTATCAAATATTTTTGTATCTTTAAAATATGATATCTTTAAAATGTGGTATTACGTTGAGAATTTGTAATCCAGGAATGTGAATTAATGTCGAATTTTTTTTTGTTGATTAAAACTGTTGAAAATTCTTGATTTAATATCATACAGAAAATTTTTTGGTCGACCAAATGATTTGATAGATATAAATTTTTTTGGATACATAAATTATTTTTTAAATGTACTTTTATTTAATTATTAATTGATGTTTTATTGAGCTTTTTAATTTTAAAAAGATAAATTGAAAAATCAAAGTTAAGAAGTAATAAGATTTTATGCTTATTATTTTTTAATAAAAAATTATCAAATATCATATTTTAAAGATACAAATATATTTGATACATTCTAACTAAAAAAATGGGGATAATACATCAATTGGTCCTCAAATATGTGTTATGACCCGGTTCAGCCCTAATGTTTTAAATACAAATATATTTGATACATTCTAATTAAAAATTGTATATTGAATGTGTTTATAAATAAGGTAATTTTTTAATCTAAATACACCCCTAATTTTAACTTGCAAATTATAAACAGTAGAGAATTTGCAATATAAACAGTCGAGATTTGCAATCCTAGACTGCAAATTATGAAACAGTGGAATTCGCAATCTAGATTGCAAAATAGTTGAATTCGCAATCTCATATTATAAACAGTTTAATTCACAATCCCTGATTGTAAATTATGAACTGTTAAATTCGCAATCCCAGATTGTAAATTACCATAGAAATGTAAATACTTTTATTTTTACATTAAATTTTTAAATTTTTATAATATCTTATTAAATTTGCCCGACTTTATCTTATTCCTAATTTTTTTGATGTTTATCTTAATGAAATGAATACATTCATTGTACTTGAGCATTTTAATTTTAGATCTATAATTATGTTATTCCTTCATATATGCAAAATAGTGCTTTAGAATCATAAGGTGTTGCTTTTCTTGTCCGCTGAAAGTTCTCCCCCAATATTTCGTTGTTTAATAAATCTCTTAATTCATTTATGCACTCGCTTCTTGTTGCATCGGTGTTATACATTATGGTGTGTGTTCTTTAGAATTTGCTTTTGTAGATTGTGTCACTGTTTTGCTACTCTAAGAACCTAGTTAGATTGTTGAAATTCATAATAATTTTTTGAAATAATGCAATGTATGTGCAGTCTAAATTCTTAAGCTTTCTTTATTTTGCAAGGAAGGGGACTGAGAATATGCCACTCTATCATTTTCCAATCTTTGCCAAGAGCATACAGAAGTACCATTGCATTTGTGTATCTTTTAATTTTTTATGAGTACGACTTAATTGGATCACCTTCAGATCTTTTTAATTTGTGTGTTCTATGTTAAACACTGTCCGGGACAATCGAACTAAATTTTTTTTCTTAAATAACGTCGTTTATTAATCATTGTACAAACAACAACAACAACAACAACTAAGTTTTTGATCCCAATGAATTGAGGTAGGCTACATGAACAATGGAGAGAATCAAATCGGGTCGGATACATGCGTTAGTCTTCTCTAAACGCTTCTATCGGTCAACATATCTTCTGTAATCCCATTGCACTCCAAGTCTTTGCGTATAACTTCGAGCCATGTCTCGTTCGTCCTCTCGCTCTCGTGAACTGGTCGAAATCCATGAACTCCACTCGATGCACAGATGCACTGCTGGGCCTATGTCGAACATGACTAAACCAAAGTAAGAGGTTTTCTTGCATCTTCTATTCTATACAAGCTACACATACTTCAGCTCGAATATCTTCGTTTCTTATTTTATCTCTTCTGGTCTTACCGCACATCCAACGAAGCAGACACATCTCTACCACTCTCATCTTTTGGATGTGATTCCTTTTGGGTGCCCAGCATTCCGTCCCATACAACATTACGGGTCTAACGACGGTTCTATAAAACCTTCCCTTCAATTCTAGAGCGATATTATGATCACATAGAACTCCGGTGGCATTTCTCCATTTCAACCAGCCAACCTGAATCCTGTGGTTAACGTCCCTGTCAGTCTCTCCATCATTTTGTGTTCTTTGTAAATTTTCTCTTGTTTTCTTTACTCTTGATAGTTGTGAAACCAAATGATTTGCTAATGAATTCCTTGTTTGCATATGTGTCATAGAAGCCAAAAGTTGGTCTGTTGGGCTTTATGTATTCAAGCCCATTAGTGGCTCAATGCAATTATAAATATAAGTCTATGTCCCTACACAAAAGATGATACAATTCTTAGTCACATAATTCTCGTCGTAGAAAGACTAACACCAAACTAGCGTTGGCGTTAGGGTCGTGGATCTGGTCAGGTTGTTTGGACTCGAGGGATCACCACTATTGGATTTACGCCGGTGAACGATAATCTCTTTTCGTACATTATTTATGATATTTACATGTTTATACATGAATCAGACGTGATCAATCATTCCACGGGTTAGATATGTTTATGTTTTATTCCGCTGCGTTTGGATTTGAAGCCGGGGTATGGAAACCCAAAAAAGTGGTATCAGAGCCAGTTGCGCTTTGATTCATGTATCTATAATTAATTTTTATTAGATCGTTTCCACGTGATATTAATCGTATTCAAATTTTCAGAAATTTTGGATCCGAAAAAACATAGAAAATCAGATTGAAAAATGAGTTTTTAATTTGAGTCCCAAAAAATTGAGCGTCACCTCCATAGAAGGCAGATGGCCCATCAGTTGCTTGAATCCTTGCACGGCGACGTACCGGCGGATAATTGTTCTCCGCCATTGTGTTGTGCGCAACTGGAAACACGAGAAGGCTGCTAGACCACATCGCGAATCTGATGTTCTATGATTACCAGAGAAAGGTTGCGTAGCGGGGATAGTGGCGGAGAAGTTGTTCTCGTCATCCTAAGCTCAACAAAGTTCTCTGGATCTTGTTGCAGGTTTACAGCGATTCTGGATCTTGTCGTTGTGACAATCGTGCGAGCGATTTTAGCGAGGTGGGCTCTCGATCTGCGCGCGAAACCTTGCTACGAGATCCTCGTAGAAGGAGGAGGTGATGAGATGCTCAGATAAAGTGGCGGGGCGAGAGGCGGCGTGCGGCGCTTAACCCTAGCGGAACCCTAACCCTAAAATCAGATTTTGAGATAGATGAACAGTAATCTCGATTTTGTTTAAAAAAAAAAAATTTGAAAAATGGTTTGAAATTTTGTAATTTTTGGATCCAAATTGGTTTGGAGTCCATTAATATTTTGGGTCATTTTAGATGTTTATTCGGATATTAATTTTTGAAATAATAAATCATAATACTTAACTTATTAAAAATGTGATTTTCAATAAATAAAATGTAAAATGGAGATTTTATAATTATTTGAAAATTTAATTAATTGGAAAATGACTGAAAATGTTTCTTTTAATTTGTTCATTTTATTTCTGGCTAATATTATGGTTTGAGGTAAAATAGTGATTTTACCACATAATTGACTTAATTAATTAGAAATTAAATGAAAGTGTTTCATTTAATTTGTTAATTTTTGTGATATCCCCGAAATGATTAATTGCAAATTTGAGCATTAATTGTGTTTATATGATTAATTATGGTGGTAATTAATTATGTGTTGGATTTATTAATCTTATGGAAATGCTTAGTCACATGATAGAGTGACCCGGGGAAGGCATTTCTGGGTGTATGTTGTGCATGTTGGAGAAATGGTTATTAGCATGATTTATTTGCCTTGGGTAGCAATTAATTGGAAATCATGGGTTTAATTGATATTTGGTGCATTTTGGATTAATGCTTTTAAAAATATCATGTTGGGGTGTTTTATACACCATGAGTTGTGGGATGCATTTTAATTAATTAACCCACTTTATTACCCCAAACCCCCCCCCCCCCCCCCCCCACCATACATTTCACTATCACTTTTCAACTTTCCCAAATAACACCACCCAAACCCTTCTTTTCTCTCATTTTCGTTCTTGAACTTAAGGGTGGAGAGAAATCCTTGCAAAAAGTGGATTTGTGGAGTTTATTGGGAGATTTGAGATCCCCAAGAGGTATGGATACCTCATTGTTGATTTTGTAAGGTTTTGTTTAAGTTTGGTATGTTTTTGAAGGGTTTTAAAATGGGTTTGTATGAGTTGGTGTTATTTTTGGGTGAGTGTTAGATTTATGGCTGTATGACGTTGTTTATTGAAGATTTGTAGTGATTTGGTATGGTTGGTGTTTGATTATTTGAGGTTGTTTGAGTTTGGGAAGAAGAAGGGTGAATAGTGCCCGAAAATCGCATGTGCAAGACTCGGCGATCGATCGGCGCCACCAGCGATCGATCGCGAGTTGCAGGGCTGGAGGCAGTGGCCTTCAGCGATCGATCGCGAGTTTGGCGCGATCGATCGGCGAGGTCGCGATCGATCGGCGCAAACTCAGCGATCGATCGCGGATTGAAAATTTTTGTTGGGCGAGGCAGTGTGGTCTCGCGATCGATCGGGGCTATACGGCGATCGATCGCGAGACACCAAAATTGATGTTTTTGGATATTTTTGTAGGATTTTTGGTATTGGACTATTATTGGGTTCTAATATTGATTTGTGTGAATGTGTAGAACCATCCCAGGTGGCGACACAGCCAAGGAATTGAAGTCCTACCATATCCTACATTTTGGAAAAGTACGTAGAGGACGTACGGGCACCCAACGGTACATGTATCTAATATACTCATTGTGTATGCATTGTGGATGCGAGTATATATGTGATTATGCATTGTGGATGCAAATACATGTTGAATTATTCATGATGATTGTAGATGCATATGATTATTGGTGCACATCCCATGAGTCGTGGTCATCCCTTGATGATTTTAATGCTTGCCGCTATTTGTTTTGGTTCCGCTAAATGTGAAGCGAGGGGTGGGAGCGCCGCATGTCACATTTGAGCGTGGTTATCATATAGGGCGAGGAAAGGATATTTGCCGCTCAATGTGAGGTGAGGGGTGGGAGTACCGCTTGTCCATTGAAGCGAGGTTATTCTATGCCGCCTATATGTAAATAAGCGAGGGGCATTAAAATACATTGTGATGGACAGACTTGGGAATGGTGACCGGTATTTGATATTGATGAGATGGTATTGTGTCATGATGTGATGCCCCGAAATTAATTAATTGCAAGTAAGGCATTAATTATGTTTATATGATGTATCATGTGTTGATGGATTTATGTGTTGGGTATTAAGATGTTAACATGATTTAATTGTGTTAATTATTAAATATGAGGAGGATGTGATTTTAGATGAAGTTTGGAGCATTCTTGTAAAATGCCTTTAAAATACTATGTTGGAGCATTTTATACATCATGTTAAGTTTGGGGTACAATTTTAATTTAAGTTAAAGCAACCCCTTTTAAATCCTCTACCCATCACTTTAACCCCTATACCTTTCACTTTATTAAAAATCCCCAAATCACTTCCCAAACCCCAAACCCTCCCATTTTCGAGTTCCACCAAAAGAGGAGAAGAAAAGTTCCACAAAAACTTTGTTTGTGTGATCTTTGCTAGGATTTGGAGCCTACAAGAGGTATGGAACCATTCCTATAAGTTTTATGATGTTTGGTGTTGAAATGGGTTAAGTTTTTGATGTTTTATGTGGGTTTGTTTGGGTATGTGTTGTTTATGGTTGGGGTATGATTTTTGAAGTGTTTTGTGTTGGTTTTAGTGGGTTATGATGTTATTGAAGTTATGAGGAAGTTTGGTTTTGGGTGGCTTGAGGAAGAGCTTGAAAAATGAGCATTAATGGCGAAATTTCGGAGCACAGCACTCGGCGATCGATCGCCCGTTCTTGGATCGATCGCGAGCCTCCAGTGCCCGCCAGTAGCATTTGGCGATCGATCGCCACTCTTGGGCGATCGATCGGCGAGGCTGGCGATCGATCGCGCCAAAAGTGGCGATCGATCGCCAAGAAGAGAATTTTTGCCCCTCGTCCAGTGCGATCTCGCGATCGATCGCGCCTGGGCAGCGATCGATCGCGAGCTGTAAAAAGATGGATTTTTGATATTTATGTGGGATTTTTGGATATTGGACTATATTTAGCTTCTAATATCAATTTGTATGGTTATGTAGAACCGTCCCAGGTACCCACGACTTCAAGGAGATAAAGTCTACGATTTCTCCTTCTTTTGGAATTAAGGTACGTAAGAGATGTACGAGCATCGGACGGTAAACCATACCCTTACATATTATGATGATGTTTAAGATGATGTTTACGATGATGATGTTTAAGATGATGTTTACGATGATGATGTTTAAGATGATGTTATGATGATGATGTCTATGATGATATTTACGATGATGATGCTTATGATAATGTTACGATGATGATGTTGTGATGATGATGTTTATGAGGACGTCTATGATGACGAAGTTTATGATAAGGTCATACTACGTGTATGATTGGGTAAGACGCCCATGTGGTAGGATGCCACCCAAAGTATGTGATTGGGTAAGATGCCCCCGTGGTAAGATGCCACGCAATGTTTATGATATGGTAAGACGCCATATGATTGGGTAAGATGCCCACGTGGTAAGATGCCACACGATGATTATGACATGGTAAGATGCCACACGATGATTATGATATGGTAAGATGCCACACGATGGGGTAAGACGCCCTAATATATGAATAAGAGTCAGGGATAACAAAGGAAGTCGAAGGACGACCAATTACCTTTACTTAACTAAGATGTTATGCATTATTGTATGATTTTATATAATGTTAAGTAAATATGTGTATGCTCACGATGTGTTATCCCTGTAGGTACACTTTTGGACCAAGGGCCTAGGGTCGGGTTGAGGAAGTGAGCTAAAGGGAGCATGATGAACGTAGGATGCAGGATTTTGATAGTCTCTACTCTAGGAGTAGTGTAAATCTATAGCTTTAACATTCTTTATTGGGAATGTAATTAAATAGCTTTTGGAAACTTTATTTTGGCCTGTAATCTCCTTAGCTCAAGCTACAACCGGAACCCTTAAGAGGTTATAAATGCATGTTCTGTCCAATTTATGTGTACTAAATGATATAAAGGTAGGAAGACCCTACACATGACATGTCTAGACCATTAAAAATAATCTATTGATTATACTCATGAGTTATGGTACAGGGACAACCAAACTGGAAGCGTTTTGAAATGCATGGGAAAACAGGAAGTGTTTTAATTGTGTTTTATGCATTTACGTTTTATATTCATATTGTATTGAATATGAATGATATTATTGCTCATGTTTGGGGGTTGTCCTTGTAGGTACACTTTTGGCATTATAGAAGGGCTAAGCGGGTTGAGGTGGTGAGCTTGTAAGGACCCTAATCCTTAGGTGCGGAATTAAGGCATAATAGAGCTAATAATAATCATCAGAGTGTAATAAACAGGTGGAGTCTATGAGCTTAAGCATTTACATGCCAAAATAAAGGACTACCAAAAAGGATTAATTACATTCCAACAAATGAATGTGTCCACTATAGTTTTACGCTACTCCTAGAGTAGGAACTATACAAAAGAATCCTGTCCTTTCATCTACCAAAGATGCTCGAGAAGCTCACTGTCTCAACCCGTTCAAGCCCATCATGCCAAAAAGGTACCTACAAGGACAACCCCCAAACATGAGCAATAATAATCATTCATATTCAACACAATATGAAGATAAAGCGTAAATGCATAATCAATATAAAACACTTCCTGTTTTCCCATGCATTTCAAACGCTTCCCGTTTGGTTGTCCCTGTACCATAACTCATGAGTATAATCAACAGATTATTTTTAATGGCCAAAACATGTCATGACATCATATACCATTTCAACTGTACCACATATTGGTCACCATTCCCTAGTCTGTCCATCACAGTGTATTTTAATGCCCCTCGCTTATATTCATATGGGCGGCATAGGATAACCTCGCTACAATGGACATGCGGCGCTCCCACCCCTCGCTTCACAGAGAGCGGCAAATACCCTTTCCTCGCCCCATATGATAACCACGCTCAAATGTGACATGCGGCGCTCCCACCCCTCGCTTCACATTTGGCGGAACCAATACAAAAAGCGGCAAGCATTAAAATCATCAAAGGATGACCACGACTCATGGGATGTGCATCCAATAATCATAATATGCATCTAACATCAATATGCATAAATTACCATGTATATGCATCCACTATGCAATACCTCATATGGCATAAATCAACATGTATATGCATCCACTATGCAATACCACATATATACCCGCATCCACAATGCATAAACAATGAGTATATAAAATACATGTTACCGTTGGGTGCCCGTACGTCCACTACGTACCTTTCCAAAATGTGGGATGTGATTGGACCTCAATTCCTTGGCTGCGTTGCCACCTGGGTTGGTTCTACATATTCACAAATACCAATATTAGAACCCAATAATAGTCCAATATCAAAAATCCCACAAAAACACCCAAAAATACCATTTTTGGTGTCTCGCGATCGATCGCCATCAAGCCCCGATCGATCGCGAGAACACACTGCCTCGGGCAACAAAAATGCACAATCCGCGATCGATCGCGGAGCTAGCGCCGATCGATCGCGGCCTCGCCGATCGATCGCGCCCAGCTCGCGATCGATCGCTGAGGCTTACTGCCTCAGCCCTGTTGCTCGCGATCGATCGCGAGAAAATCGCCGATCGATCGCCGAGCTGCGGGAAATCGAGATTCGGGCACTATTCACCCATCTCTTTCCCCAACTCATCTAAACCCACATACACTAACACCAACCAATACCAATAACTCAAAACCAACACTAAACATCAACATAAACTCAAATAAACAACATCCAACCAAAACACTACCAAAACCACAACACCCAACTCAAACCCATTTTAAACCCTTTAAAACCAAACTAAACTCAAATAAAACCTTACAAAATTAACAATGAGGTACCCATACCTCTTGGGGATCTCAAATCACCCAACAATCTCCTCAAAACAAGATTTTGCAAGGACTTCTCTCCACCTTAAAGCTCAAGAACGAAAATGTGAAGAAAAGGGAAGGGTTTGGGTGTTTGGAAATGATTTTGGTAAAGTGTTATAAGAGTTGGAAATAAAGGGTGGGTTTTTATTAAATCAAAATGCATACCAATTAATTCCATGGTGTATAAAACACCCCAACATGATATTTTTCAAAGCATTTACTCAAAATGCACCATAATATCAATTAACACATGATTTCTAATAAATTGCTAACCAAGGCAAATAAATCATGCTTCCCATAATATTTACCCAACATGCACCACATGCACCCTGAAATGCAACCCCGGGTCACCCTATCCATATGACCATGCATTTTCCATATGGTAAATAAATCCCAACACATAATCAATTACCACATAATTAATCATGTAAACACAATTAAAGCCCAATAGCAATTAACCATTTCGGGGATGTCACAATACTCCCCTACTTATAAGATTTCGCCCTCGAAATCACATGCACTTACCCCAACAGAAACTAAACATAAACTCATACCAGAGAATAGTTCCGGGTAGTGCTGCACCATATGCTGCTCCGTCTCCCACGTAGCCTCCTCGACACCCCTGCGATCCCACTGAACTTTGATCATCGGTATCACTTTGTTCCGAAGTCTACGGTCTGCTCTGTCCAGAATTCTAACAGGCCGTTCCACATAAGATATGTCTGATTCCAACTGAACTTCGGAAGGCTGTAACACGTGAGACGGATCCGGCTCATACTTTCGCAGCATCGATACATGAAACACATCATGTATCCCAGATAAAGAAGGCGGCAAAGCCAGTCGGTAAGCCAATGTGCCAATGCGCTGCAAAATCTCGTACGGTCCAACATACCTCGGAGACAGTTTCCCGCGCATCCCAAACCGCACAACGCCTCTGAAAGGCGAGATCTTCAAAAAGACCTTATCTCCCAACTGAAACTCTAACGGTCTCCGCCGTTTATTTGCATAAGCTGCCTGTCTGTCTTGGGCTGCTTTCATTTTCTGCCTTATAGTCTTTATCTTCTCTTCCATTTCCCGGATCAATTCAGGCCCTCCGACTGATCTACTGTCCAAATCGTCCCAACACAAGGGCGATCTACATCGTCTGCCATAAAGAGCTTCAAACGGAGCCATCTGAATACTCGCCTGGTAGCTATTGTTATACGAAAACTCTACCAAAGGCACTGAATCCTGCCAAGAGGCATCAAACTCCAAAACGCAAGCTCTTAACATGTCCTCGAGCGTCTGAATAGTGGGCTCGGTCTGGCCATCCGTCTGAGGATGATAAGCAGTACTCAATCTGACCTCAGTTCCCAAAGCTGACTGAAGGCCTTCCCAGAAATGAGATGTGAATCGCGGATCTCGATCTGACACAATAGAAACGGGGATCCCATGCAATCTCACCACATCTCTAATATACAACTGCGCCATCCTCAAAAATGTAAATGTCATGCTATAGGGGATAAAGTGGGCTACCTTGGTCAATCTGTCCACAATCACCCAAATAGCATCGAAGCCTGAAGCACTCCTCGGCAAATGAGTCACGAAGTCCATGGAAATGTGCTCCCACTTCCACTTCGGTATCTCCAAGCTCCTCAATTCGCCGCCAGGTCTCTGTCTCTCTGCCTTAACCTGCTGGCAGATCAGACACCTCTTCACAAAAGCGACGACATCAGGCTTCATTCTCTTCCACCAAAACTGACCACGCAGATCTCTGTACATCTTCTTCCCGCCTGGGTGGATGCTAAGTCTGCTACTGTGAGCTCGCTCCAAGATCCCCTTACGCAACTCCGGCGTACTCGGAACTACCCAGCGGTTACCCAATCTCAAAGATCCGTCGTCGGCCACTCTGAACTTAGTCGGCTGACCAAGATGCACTATAGACAACCATCTCTGAACCTCAGCACCTGACCTCTGAGCTCTCCTGATACTCTCAAAGATATCTGGCTCAGCTAGCAAAGTCGATACATACACAGGTGATGCATCAATGTCAAAGTCATAGCCCATATGGCAATAGGAGGTCATCATAGCCGACAAATGGATGACGTCCTCAGCAGAACTCCTCACTTTCCGGCTCAAAGCGTCTGCTGTCAAATTGGCTTTCCCCGGATGGTACTCAATCTCGCAGTCATAGTCCTTGAGTAGGTCCATCCATCTCCTCTGTCTCATGTTCAGCTCCGCCTGAGTAAATAGAAATTTGAGGCTCTTGTGATCCGTGTATATGGTGAATGAAGTGCCATATAAGTAATGCCTCCAGATCTTCAGGGCGAAGATGATAGCCGCCAATTCCAAGTCATGAACTGGATATCTGGTCTCATGCGGCTTCAACTGCCTCGATGCATAAGCTACCACATGCTTATCTTGCATCAGAACACATCCAAGGCCCTGCAGTGATGCGTCAGTATACAGAACAAATCTGGAGTTCTCCGTCGGAATCACTAACACTGGCGCCGTCGTCAACCGGTGCTTCAACTCCTGGAAGCTCTCCTCACAAGCTTCTGACCAAAAGAAAGGCACTCCTTTCTGAGTCAACTGAGTCAGCGGCTTGGCAATCTTCGAAAAGCCCTCAACAAAGCGCCGATAATACCCGGCCAAACCAAGAAAACTCCGGATCTCAGGCACAGAAGTGGGGGCAGCCCACTCCATCACAGCCTCAATCTTCTTCGGGTCCACTGATATCCCGCTGCTCGAAATGACATGCCCCAGAAACACTACACTGCTCAGCCAAAATTCACACTTACTGAGCTTAGCATACAACTGATGCTCTCTGAGAATCTGAAGCACTGTCCTCAAGTGTTTCACATGATCTTCCTCACTCCGGGAGTAGATAAGAATGTCGTCAATAAACACGATGACGAACTGATCAAGATATTGCTGAAACACTCTATTCATCAGACTCATAAAGACGGCCGGGGCGTTCGTCACACCGAACGGCATCACTAAGAACTCATAATGCCCGTATCGAGTCCGGAACGCTGTCTTTTGCACATCTTCCTCTCTGACCCGAATCTGATGATACCCGGATCTCAAATCAATCTTGCTATACACCCTGGTACCTTGCAACTGATCAAACAAGTCGTCAATCCTTGGGAGAGGATACTTGTTCTTCACTGTAGCCTTATTCAGCTGCCGGTAATCGATGCACAGCCGCATCGAACCGTCCTTCTTCTTCACAAAGAGAACTGGTGCGCCCCATGGCGACACGCTCGGGCGTATATACCCCTTGTCCAGGAGATCCTGTAACTGTTCTTTCAACTCCCTCAACTCTGCCGGTGCCATCCTATAAGGTGCACGAGAGATAGCGGATGTCCCTGGCAGCAACTCGATCCCAAATTCAACTTCCCTGGCCGGTGGAAATCCTGGGATCTCTTCTGGAAATACATCAGCAAATTCTGCCACAACTGGTACATCCTCAACCCTCAGTTCTTTACTCTTTCCAGACGTGTCCACGGCATAAATAAGATAGCCCGTGTGTCCATGTTCCAACAGCTGAGACATCTTGATCGCTGAAATCAACGGAATCTTCGCACGAGATCCGTTGCCAAAGAAAGTCCACTGACTGCCTAACTCAGGTCTGAACTTCACTGTTCTCTGCCGGCAATTTACCACTGCCTGATATCTGTTCAGAACATCAATTCCCAAGATGCAGTCAAAGTCTGACATACCCAGCACAATCAAGTCTGATCTCAACTCGTTGCCCTCAAAATAAATGAGGCTATCTGCCAAAAACTGATCAGCAACGACGTTTCTTCCAGTGGGTGTCGAGACCAAAAGAGGCGTGGGCAAAGGAGACGTGCGCATATGGTGTCTTTCCACGAATCCCACTGATACAAAGGAATGGGAGGCACCTGTATCTATCAAAACAAAAGCAGGGTACGTAAATAAATGACACGTACCGGCAATCACCTCCTCTGGAGCTGCCTGAGCCTGCTCCCTGGTCAGTGCATATACTTGCCCCTGGGGTGGTCCCACTGTCTGACCTCCCGATGGACGAGGCCCAAACTGCTGCCTCTGCTGCACTGTCCTGTCCTCAAACCTTGGCCTGCTGCCCTGATACTCTGACTGGCCTCCCCTGGTGGGACAATACCGAGCAATGTGGCCCATCTTGCCACAGACATAACATGCAGGACACTTATTTGAAGAATGCGGTCCTCCACAATTGTTGCACCTAGGCTCTCCCGGCCTCTCCCCTTGTGAAGATCCTCGATTGGCCGACCAATTTCCCTTCTTGTTATCCTGCTTCTGTCCAAAGTATTTCTTCCCACCATACCGTGAAGATGAAGAGGCACCACGGGGTTTAAATGACTCACCCCGAGGTCTCAAACTGTCAGTAGTCTGCCTCTGTTGCGGTACCGGTGGTGGCATGGCATAAGCTCCCACTCCCAGCTCAGCAAGTTCCGCTCTTGTGAGAGCATCATCAAAAGAAGTTGGGTTATTGATGATAACCCGGTCGTAGAGCTCCGGTCGCAGTCCTTTCATGAAATTTCTCATCTTGGCACGTCCATCAGAGGCAATATGGGGGACATACCTCAGTAGTGATGAGTACTGTGTGGCATAATCTGCTACGGTCATGTTCCCCTGCCTCAGACTAGCAAATTCATCCTCTTTTGTCTGCCTTGCTGCCGCGGAGAAGTATCGGTTCAAGAACCTGGTCCTGAAGAGCGTCCAGTCAATCACAGCACCCAGTGCTCTCATCTCCATCACTGTGCTCCTCCACCACATCAATGGTTTCTTAGCCAACTGGAACTCCGCCAGCCTCAGCCAAGCAGTAATAGCACAAGGAGCCGATACAAAGATCTGCTCAAGTCTCTCTAACCACTCTTCAGCCTCTTCTCCGGACTCTGTCCCCTCAAACCGGGGCGGATGATAAGACAGAAACTGCGTCAAGCTAATCTCACCCGGTAGCAATAACTGGACTACTGGTTCCATTCCCACAGCCGGTGGAGGTAGAGGATTAGCCTGTCCAATACTCGCATTTACACTCCCAACATCTCCGACTTCCTCATTAGCAGCCATGCTGTAACACAAATGTTAACAACAATCCAAAGCAATATATAACATGTCGTTAGATAACAGGAGTGATATAAGCATGTTAGTATAACAAGATATACAATAATATGCACCACATGCATAAACATGCTCCAAATGTAAGCACCTAGCCAACCATGCTAAGGCTACCCTTCACTCGTTCCCGGGTTCTCTAACCACTGCTCTGATACCACTAATGTAAGGACCCTAATCCTTAGGTGCGGAATTAAGGCATAATAGAGCTAATAATAATCATCAGAGTGTAATAAACAGGTGGAGTCTATGAGCTTAAGCATTTACATGCCAAAATAAAGGACTACCAAAAAGGATTAATTACATTCCAACAAATGAATGTGTCCACTATAGTTTTACGCTACTCCTAGAGTAGGAACTATACAAAAGAATCCTGTCCTTTCATCTACCATAGATGCTCGAGAAGCTCACTGTCTCAACCCGTTCAAGCCCATCATGCCAAAAAGGTACCTACAAGGACAACCCCCAAACATGAGCAATAATAATCATTCATATTCAACACAATATGAAGATAAAGCGTAAATGCATAATCAATATAAAACACTTCCTGTTTTCCCATGCATTTCAAACGCTTCCCGTTTGGTTGTCCCTGTACCATAACTCATGAGTATAATCAACAGATTATTTTTAATGGCCAAAACATGTCATGACATCATATACCATTTCAACTGTACCACATATTGGTCACCATTCCCTAGTCTGTCCATCACAGTGTATTTTAATGCCCCTCGCTTATATTCATATGGGCGGCATAGGATAACCTCGCTACAATGGACATGCGGCGCTCCCACCCCTCGCTTCACAGAGAGCGGCAAATACCCTTTCCTCGCCCCATATGATAACCACGCTCAAATGTGACATGCGGCGCTCCCACCCCTCGCTTCACATTTGGCGGAACCAATACAAAAAGCGGCAAGCATTAAAATCATCAAAGGATGACCACGACTCATGGGATGTGCATCCAATAATCATAATATGCATCTAACATCAATATGCATAAATTACCATGTATATGCATCCACTATGCAATACCTCATATGGCATAAATCAACATGTATATGCATCCACTATGCAATACCACATATATACCCGCATCCACAATGCATAAACAATGAGTATATAAAATACATGTTACCGTTGGGTGCCCGTACGTCCACTACGTACCTTTCCAAAATGTGGGATGTGATTGGACCTCAATTCCTTGGCTGCGTTGCCACCTGGGTTGGTTCTACATATTCACAAATACCAATATTAGAACCCAATAATAGTCCAATATCAAAAATCCCACAAAAACACCCAAAAATACCATTTTTGGTGTCTCGCGATCGATCGCCATCAAGCCCCGATCGATCGCGAGAACACACTGCCTCGGGCAACAAAAATGCACAATCCGCGATCGATCGCGGAGCTAGCGCCGATCGATCGCGGCCTCGCCGATCGATCGCGCCCAGCTCGCGATCGATCGCTGAGGCTTACTGCCTCAGCCCTGTTGCTCGCGATCGATCGCGAGAAAATCGCCGATCGATCGCCGAGCTGCGGGAAATCGAGATTCGGGCACTATTCACCCATCTCTTTCCCCAACTCATCTAAACCCACATACACTAACACCAACCAATACCAATAACTCAAAACCAACACTAAACATCAACATAAACTCAAATAAACAACATCCAACCAAAACACTACCAAAACCACAACACCCAACTCAAACCCATTTTAAACCCTTTAAAACCAAACTAAACTCAAATAAAACCTTACAAAATTAACAATGAGGTACCCATACCTCTTGGGGATCTCAAATCACCCAACAATCTCCTCAAAACAAGATTTTGCAAGGACTTCTCTCCACCTTAAAGCTCAAGAACGAAAATGTGAAGAAAAGGGAAGGGTTTGGGTGTTTGGAAATGATTTTGGTAAAGTGTTATAAGAGTTGGAAATAAAGGGTGGGTTTTTATTAAATCAAAATGCATACCAATTAATTCCATGGTGTATAAAACACCCCAACATGATATTTTTCAAAGCATTTACTCAAAATGCACCATAATATCAATTAACACATGATTTCTA
This sequence comes from Haberlea rhodopensis, assembly GCA_907163345.1. NCBI lineage: Eukaryota > Viridiplantae > Streptophyta > Magnoliopsida > Lamiales > Gesneriaceae > Haberlea > Haberlea rhodopensis. The sequence goes on from CAJQUN010000664.1 coordinate 158,650, forward strand.
ATAAATTGCTAACCAAGGCAAATAAATCATGCTTCCCATAATATTTACCCAACATGCACCACATGCACCCTGAAATGCAACCCCGGGTCACCCTATCCATATGACCATGCATTTTCCATATGGTAAATAAATCCCAACACATAATCAATTACCACATAATTAATCATGTAAACACAATTAAAGCCCAATAGCAATTAACCATTTCGGGGATGTCACAGAGCTTGTGGAGAATTCTTTTGAGACAGGAAGGACAAGATTAAATTTTTGTATAGTGTCTACTCTAGGAGTAGTGTAAAACTATAGTTGATAACATTCTTTTGATGGGGAATGTAATTAATCCATTGATAGTCCTCATTTTGGCATGTAATTCTTAAAGCTCATAGACTCAACACGATTAATTCACTCTGATCATTTATATTAGCTCTATTTATGCCTTTGATCCGCACTTAAGGATTAGGGTCCTTACATTAGTGGTATCAGAGCAGTGGTTAGAGAACCCGGGAACAAGTGAAGGGTAGCCTTAGCATGATTGGCTAGGTGCTTACATTTGAAGCATGTTTATGCATGTGGTGCATATTGATGTATATTCTGTTATACTAACATGCTTATTATCATTCCTGTTATCTAACGGCATAACATGTATATTTGTTTTGGAATTGTTGTTAACCTTTGTGTTACAGCATGGCTGCTATGAATGCGGGTAACCTTAACGAAGAAGTTGGCGATGTGGGCAGTGTTAACGCTAGCGTTGGACAACTGAACCCTCTACCTCCACCAGCAGTAGGCATGGAGCCAGTAGCTCAGTTATTACTACCCGGTGAGATTAACTTGACTCAGTTTCTGTCTTACCACCCGCCCCGGTTTGAGGGAACAGAATCAGGGGAGGAAGCTGAGGAGTGGCTGGAGAGACTTGAGCAGATATTTGTGTCGGCTCCTTGTGCTGTTACAGCGTGGCTGAGGCTGGCGGAGTTCCAGTTGGCAAAGAAACCTCTAATGTGGTGGAGGGGCACTGTACTGGAGCTAAGAACACTGGGTACTGTGATTGATTGGACACTCTTCAGGACCCGGTTTCTGAACCGGTACTTCTCCGCAGCGGCGAGACAGACGAAGGAGGACGAATTTACAAGTTTGAAACAGGGGAACATGACAGTGTCAGACTATGCCACGTGGTACTCTTCGTTGCTGAGATATGTTCCCCACATTGCAACCAATGGGCACGCAAAGATGAGGAGTTTTATGAAGGGGTTGCGACCGGAGCTCTATGACCGGGTTATCACCAATAACCCAACTTCTTTTGATGATGCTCTCACAAGAGCGGAGCTTGCCGAGCTTGGAGTGGGAGCTTATCCTAGTGCTATGCCACCACCAGTACCACAACAGAGGCAGACTAATGACAGCTTGAGGCCCCGGGGAGAGCCATTTAAACCTCGTGGTGCCTCATCATCTGCACGGTTTGGTGGAAAGAAGTACTTTGGTCAGAAACAGGAGAACAAGAAGAGCAATTGGTCCGCCAATCGAGGGTCTTCACAAGGGAATAGGCCGGGAGAGCCGAGGTGCGACAACTGTGGAGGGCCACATTCTTCAAGTAAGTGCCATGCCTGTTATAGCTGTGGCAAGATGGGCCACATCTCTCGGTATTGCCCCACCCGGGGAGGACAGTCAGAGTTTCAGGGCAACAGGCCAAGGTTTGACGACAGGACTGTACACCAGAGGCAGCAGTTTGGGCCTCGACCATCGGGAGGTCAGACAGTGGGACCGTCCCAGGGATAGGTGTATGCACTGACCAGAGAGCAGGCCCAGGCAGCCCCAGAGGAGGTGATCGCCGGTACGTGTCATTTATTTGCGTACCCTGCTTTTATTTTGATAGATACAGGTGCCTCCCACTCTTTTGTATCTGTTGGCTTTGTGGTGAGACACCATATGCGCACGTCTTCTCTACCCACGCCTCTCCTTGTCTCGACACCCACTGGAAGAAATGTCGTTGCTGATCAGTTCATGGCAGATTGCCTCATTTATTTTGAGGGCAACGAGTTAAAGACAGACTTGATTGTGTTGGGTATGTCGGACTTCGACTGCATCTTAGGCATTGATATTCTGAACAGATATCAGGCAGTGGTAGATTGCCGGCAGAAGACAGTGAAGTTCAGACCTGATTTGGGTAGTCAGTGGACTTTCTTTGGCAACGGTTCTCGTGCAAAGATTCCGTTGATTTCAGCGATCAAGATGACTCAGCTGTTGGAACGTGGCCACACGGGCTATCTCATCTATGCCGTGGACACGTCTGGGAAGAATAAGGAATTGAGAGTTGAGGATGTACCAGTGGTAGCAGAGTTTGCTGATGTATTCCCAGAAGAGATCCCAGGATTCCCACCGGCTAGGGAAGTTGAGTTTGGGATCGAGTTGTTACCGGGGACATCCGCTATCTCCCGTGCACCTTATAGGATGGCACCGGCGGAGTTGAGGGAGTTGAAGGAACAGCTGCAGGATCTCCTTGACAAAGGATATATACGCCCGAGCGTATCGCCATGGGGCGCACCGGTTCTCTTTGTGAAGAAGAAGGATGGCTCGATGAGGTTATGCATCGATTACCGGCAACTGAATAAAGCCACAGTAAAGAACAAATATCCTCTCCCAAGGATTGATGATTTGTTTGATCAGTTGCAAGGTACCAGATTATATAGCAAGATTGATTTGAGATCCGGGTACCATCAGATTCGAGTCAGAGAGGAAGATGTACAGAAGACAGCGTTCCGGACTCGATATGGACATTATGAGTTCTTAGTGATGCCGTTCGGTGTGACGAATGCTCCAGCGGTCTTTATGAGCTTGATGAACAGAGTGTTTCAGCCGTATCTTGACCAGTTCGTCATTGTATTTATTGACGACATTCTCATCTACTCCAGGAGTGAGGAAGAGCACGCGAAACACTTGAGGACAGTGCTCCAGATTCTTCGAGATCACCAGTTGTATGCCAAGCTCAGTAAGTGTGAGTTCTGGTTGAGCAGTGTAGTATTTCTGGGGCATGTCATTTCTAGCAGTGGGATATCAGTGGATCCCAGGAAGATCGAAGCTGTGATGGAGTGGGCTGCCCCCACTTCTGTGCCTGAGATTCGGAGCTTCCTTGGTTTGGCCGGATATTATCGACGCTTCGTCGAGGGCTTTTCGAAGATTGCCAAGCCGTTGACACAGTTGACCCAGAAAGGAGTACCTTTCTTTTGGTCAGAAGCTTGTGAGGAGAGCTTCCAGGAGTTGAAGCATCGTTTGACGACGGCGCCAGTGTTAGTGATCCCTACGGAGAACTCCAGATTTGTTTTGTATACCGATGCATCACTCCAGGGCCTTGGGTGTGTACTGATGCAAGATAAGCATGTGGTAGCTTATGCATCGAGACAGTTGAAGCCGCATGAGACTAGATACCCAGTCCATGACTTGGAACTGGCGGCTATCATCTTCGCCCTGAAGATTTGGAGACATTACTTGTATGGTACTTCATTTACCATATACACGGATCACAAGAGCCTCAAATTTTTATTCACTCAGGCGGAGCTGAACATGAGGCATAGGAGGTGGATGGACTTACTCAAAGACTATGATTGTGAGATTGAGTACCATCCCGGGAAAGCTAATTTGACAGCAGATGCTTTGAGCCGGAAAGTAAGGAGTTCTGCTGAGGACGTCATCCATTTGTCAGCCATGATGACCTCCTATTGCCATCTAGGCTATGACTTTGACATTGATGCATCACCTGTGTATGTATCGACCTTGTTAGCTGAGCCAGATATCTATGAGAACATCAGGAGAGCTCAGAGGTCAGATGATGAGGTTCAGAGGTGGTTATCTTTAGTACATCTTGGTCAACCAACGAAATTCAGAGTGGCCGATGACGGATCTTTGAGGTTGGGTAATCGTTGAGTGGTTTCGAGTACGCCGGAGTTGCGTAGAGGGATCTTGGAGCGAGCTCATAGTAGCAGACTTAGCATCCACCCAGGCGGGAAGAAGATGTATAAAGATCTACGTGGACAGTTTTGGTGGAAGAGGATGAAATCTGATGTCGTCGCTTTTGTTAAGAGGTGTTTGATCTGCCAACAGGTTAAGGCAGAGAGACAGAGACCTGGCGGCGAGTTGAGAAGCTTGGAGATACCGAAGTGGAAGTGGGAACACATTTCCATGGACTTCGTGACTCACCTGCCGAGGAGTGCTTCAGGCTTTGATGCTATTTGGGTGATTGTGGATCGATTGACAAAGGTAGCTCATTTCATCCCCTATAGCATGACTTTCACCTTTTTGAGGATGGCGCAGTTGTACATTCGAGATGTGGTGAGATTGCATGGGATCCCCATTTCCATAGTGTCGGATCGAGATCCGCGATTCACATCTCATTTTTGGGAAGGTCTTCAGTCAGCCTTGGGAACTGAAGTCAGATTGAGCACTGCTTATCATCCTCAGACGGATGGCCAGACCGAGCGTACTATCCAGACGCTCGAGGACATGTTGAGAGCTTGTGTTTTGGAGTTCGATGTTTCTTGGCAAGATTCAGTGCCTTTGGTAGAGTTCTCTTATAATAACAGCTACCAGGCGAGTATTCAGATGGCTCCTTTTGAAGCTCTTTATGGCAGACGGTGTAGATCACCCTTGTGTTGGGATGATTTGGACCGCAAATCGGTCGGAGGACCGGAATTGATTCTGGAGATGGAAGAGAAGATAAAGATGATAAGGCAGAAAATGAAAGCAGCCCAGGACAGACAGACAGCTTATGCGAATAAACGGCGGAGACCGTTGGAATTTCAGTTGGGAGATAAGGTCTTTTTGAAGATCTCGCCTTTCAGAGGCGTTGTGCGATTTGGGATGTGCGGGAAACTGTCTCCGAGGTATGTTGGACCGTACGAGATTTTGCAGCGCATTAGCACCTTAGCTTACCGACTAGCTCTGCCGCCTTCTTTATCTGGTATACATGATGTGTTTCATGTATCGATGTTGCGGAAGTATGAGCCGGATCCGTCGCATGTTTTACAGCGCATTGGCACCTTAGAGTCCGATGTGTCTTATGTGGAACGGCCTGTCAGAATTCTGGATCGAGCAGACCGCAGACTTCGGAACAAAGTGATACCTATGATCAAGGTTCAGTGGGATCGCAGGGGTGTCGAGGAGGCTACGTGGGAGACGGAGCGGCATATGGTGCAGCACTACCCGGAACTATTCTCTGGTATGTGTTTATGTTTAGTTTCTTTTGGGGGTAAGTGCATGTGATTTCGAGGACAAAATCCTATAAGTAGGGGAGTATTGTGATATCCCCGAAATGATTAATTGCAAATTTGAGCATTAATTGTGTTTATATGATTAATTATGGTGGTAATTAATTATGTGTTGGATTTATTAATCTTATGGAAATGCTTAGTCACATGATAGAGTGACCCGGGGAGGGCATTTCAGGGTGTATGTTGTGCATGTTGGAGAAATGGTTATTAGCATGATTTATTTGCCATGGGTAGCAATTAATTGGAAATCATGGGTTTAATTGATATTTGGTGCATTTTGGATTAATCCTTTTAAAAATATCATGTTGGGGTGTTTTATACACCATGAGTTGTGGGATGCATTTTAATTAATTAACCCACTTTATTACCCCAAACCCCCCCCCACCATACATTTCACTATCACTTTTCAACTTTCCCAAATAACACCACCCAAACCCTTCTTTTCTCTCATTTTCGTTCTTGAACTTAAGGGTGGAGAGAAATCCTTGCAAAAAAATGGATTTGTGGAGTTTATTGGGAGATTTGAGATCCCCAAGAGGTATGGATACCTCATTGTTGATTTTGTAAGGTTTTGTTTAAGTTTGGTATGTTTTTGAAGGGTTTTAAAATGGGTTTGTATGAGTTGGTGTTATTTTTGGGTGAGTGTTAGATTTATGGTTGTATGATGTTGTTTATTGAAGATTTGTAGTGATTTGGTATGGTTGGTGTTTGATTATTTGAGGTTGTTTGAGTTTGGGAAGAAGAAGGGTGAATAGTGCCCGAAAATCGCATGTGCAAGACTCGGCGATCGATCGGCGCCACCAGCGATCGATCGCGAGTTGCAGGGCTGGAGGCAGTGGCCTTCAGCGATCGATCGCGAGTTTGGCGCGATCGATCGGCGAGGTCGCGATCGATCGGCGCAAACTCAGCGATCGATCGTGGATTGAAAATTTTTATTGGGCGAGGCAGTGTGGTCTCGCGATCGATCGGGGCTATACGGCGATCGATCGCGAGACACCAAAATTGATGTTTTTGGATATTTTTGTAGGATTTTTGGTATTGGACTATTATTGGGTTCTAATATTGATTTGTGTGAATGTGTAGAACCATCCCAGGTGGCGACACAGCCAAGGAATTGAAGTCCTACCATATCCTACATTTTGGAAAAGTACGTAGAGGACGTACGGGTACCCAACGGTACATGTATCTAATATACTCATTGTTTATGCATTGTGGATGCGAGTATATATGTGATTATGCATTGTGGATGCAAATACATGTTGAATTATGCATGATGATTGTAGATGCATATGATTATTGGTGCACATCCCATGAGTCGTGGTCATCCCTTGATGATTTTAATGCTTGCCGCTATTTGTTTTGGTTCCGCTAAATGTGAAGCGAGGGGTGGGAGCGCCGCATGTCACATTTGAGCGTGGTTATCATGTTGGGATATGCCCTAAGACAAGTCATTAGATGATTGTTTAAGACATACAATGTTTATGGATTTATGAATGGCAATTCATTATTATATATTATTCTTTTAACTGTGCATTGTGAATTAATATATATGTTAATGTCCTTAGAATAATATTGTATTATTCTTAAAGATGTTCCTAGTCAAGTATTATCATGAATGGGATAATGATAATACGTAGAGACTAGTATATGTTGATCGATGAATTGTTCATTGATATGAGATATCAAATCAACATATGGGTACATGTTAGAGAACGATGTACTGAACAGACCCACCATGAGAATGCAACATGGATAGTTATATGATCGTCATATGCAATTCTCATAGTGATAATAATGTATGTAATCCTTACGACTTGTGATCATCAGAGATCCCAACATAAGGAGTTATGTATCTTGATATCGTCAAACGTTACCCGTAACAGGGTATACTATAAAGGCGACTATTGGATACACTACGAATTATGTAGAGGGATGTTGACTGATCGAGATAGGATTTGTCCCTCCTATATAACAGGAGATGTGTTTGGCCCTTGATCAAGTGAGAACTAAAATGCATGGCCATGCTCGAATGAGTCGATATGAGATATCGAGCTTATTCGTTTATTCTAGTTCTACTTGGGGATCAAGAAATAGAGATTGAATATACGAGTATGACTATTCCATGACTCGTGTTCAATCTAAACACAAAGGACAAAGGGATTAAGTTACATGGTTAATATTATCACAAGTTCTAAAGGTTATGTCGAGTCATTGACATTCTCGTAATTTGGGTAGCATCGATGTGTTGCTAGATACCGCTCGATGCTTGCGACATAAAATGAGATTTTATGTCACTGCCAACATTACGAGATCCTATCGGGTCGCACAAAAGATTAAATCGAGAAGGGAAATTAAATTCATGGGATGAATTAAATAATTAAGAGGAGTCTTAATTAATAATCATAAGGATTAATTAAATCATGGGCTTAAGCCCATGAAGCTTTAAGAAAGCCTTTAATTAATTATATTTAATATGATTGCAAGGTGATAAATTGTAAGACAACTTTCATATCACACTAACCTAAATCAAGAAGGAAGCACACGGCCTCCACAACCAAAGAGGCTCTCGGTTTTCTCATCATAGCCGAGGAGATTTTGAGTTTGGTGCGAGCCATTCGATTGAGAATCGAGTGTTCTTTCTTGTTCCGATTTAATAACTTGTCTAGCAACTTGTTATTAAATCATCCCTTCACTCGATTCGATCGTGTGGATACCGTTGAGGCAAAACCATTCGAGTTTTGCTATTGACTCGGAGAAGGCGTAAGACGTGGTGCAGCTCCGTGGATTCGGCTTCAAACGCGCTACAAGGGTAAGACACTTGTAATTCTCTAATCCGATATGAATCCCTATGTATAGATCACTGGTTTGTAATCCCAAAATTTTATTCCGCTGCGTTGTATGCTCATGGGGTTACTTACAGTGGTATCAGAGCCGTGTACAAGGCTCATATCGGATTTTATGTGGTTAAATAGTTTAATCATGTTAGAATTAATATTGCATGCTATTTAAAACTGTATTTTCATATATGATATGGAAAAATCGATTTTGTGAAGATCATCGTATGATAATATATATGATATAATTGACGGATCGAAATATATGATAATTCGTGATCAAAAACCGGAACATGGCTCGTGTAGGCTCACGGCCGAGGCCACCTAGGTGCTAGGGTTTCGAACCCTAGTCACCATGGCTCGGCCGCCGCTACTAAGTGGCTAGGGTTTTGAACCCTAGTCAAATTGGCCTCTCGGCCGCCGCCTAGGAGCTAGGGTTCGGACCCTGGCTCGAGCATGGGTCAAGCCGTCGCACTATCTAGGGTTTTGAACTCTTTTGGCTCGATAAAGTATTGAGAAGGTGCAAGTTGGCTCGATAGAACCAAGATGGTGCAAGGCGGCTAGGGTTTTGAACCCTAGCAGCGCCGCACCCAAGCCGCCGCATGGACCATGGCTCGGCCATGGGCTAGGGTTTCGAACCCTAGGCCCACTATTGGTCCAGCTGTGGGTCTTGGTTCGAATCATGGTGGTTCGTGTTTTAGTCGCTTTAGTTCGTGGCATGTGATGTCCCGAGCGTACGATAATTTTTCAAAAATTATTTTACAGTTTTAATTAAAATTAAATTTAAAATGTTTAGAATTTAATTAATTAAATGTTAATGCATGCTTTATGTGTTGTTTGAGCATGGTGCGTGGTTATAGCCCTTTGACCTATTAGATAGGATTTATGAATGATTGTAATTTATAATACGACCTGCGTGTCGTGCCTTTCTCTATTTCATTCTAAATGTTATCCCTCCCCTATGTTCCCCTCGAATGTGAATCGAGGAATTCTATATCTTGTAAAATAGTGTAGTTTATTTTATTGATGGTGATCAATGAAGATGGAGCATCGTGCCGGGATGAGGAGGCCATTCACAAATTGGAGCCAAAGGAAGGTGCTTATGAAGTTACCTTAGGTTGACTCATAGGAGTTTCTCATTGGCTTGAGAAACTCATTAGTAGGGGCTATAACCATGTCACGTTTTAATTATGTATGTTGATGCATGATTTATCTTATGTTTTAGTTTGATAATAGTATTACACATATATGTAGATATGTATACAACTATATGTAGTGGACATATTTTAAATTATCAAATTAATCATGAGATCAATAAATCCCTCTAAAATATTAAGTTTTAGATGCCTTCCAAATAAAAGTACTCGTCAATAACTTCGATTGTACATGTGTGGGTTTGCCAAAGCAAAGCACCGTGGCAATCTTAGTAAGGCGCGAAAGGATAAAAGTGATATCCGTCATACTTTAATTGGGTACGACTTAACTAGGTTATCTCAATAGGATTGGGAACCTAGAGGCATGTGTTGGATTATAATTCATTTGATGAATTGAACAAAGTGTTGTTCGTCCAACTATCCAAGAATTATATGTGATGTAATTGACAAAGTGTTGTCTACCTAAATAACCGAGTCTTGGGCGATTAGCCAAAGCTAACTCAAGATTAGGCGAAATATGGATCTTGGCCCACTAAAAGTTTCGAGGGTTGATATTTTTCAAATAAAATAGTGGGAGTATCATTTAATATAAGACCATGTTAAATGATTTAAATCATAAACTTATTTTGCATATTTATATTGTAGATATCCATGGCAACTACAAACGTTACTAGCACTTTATCACTGCGATCGGTCCTTGAGAAGGACAAACTAAATGGGACGAATTTCCTAGACTGGCATAGGAACTTGAGGATAGTCCTCAAACAAGAAAAGAAACAATATGTTCTAGAGGAACCCTTGCTCGCTGAGGAACCTCCCCTAACAGCTACAAGAGCTGAAAAAGATGCTTACAAGAAGCATCAGAGTGACGCACTTGATGTTGGGTGCCTCATGCTTGCCACTATGAACTCTGAGCTTCAGAAGCAACATGAGGAAATGGAGGCGTTCGATATGATCGAACACTTAAAGCAGTTGTACCAACAGCAAGCTAGACAAGAGAGGTATGACGTCTCTAAAGCGTTATTCCAGTGCAGGATGGTAGAAGGAAGCTTAGTTGGAACTCATGTGCTCAAGATGATTGGGTACATTGAGAATCTGGATAAGCTAGGTTTTCCATTGGACCAAGAGTTGGCCACCGATGTAATCTTGCAATCGTTGCCGGAGAGCTTCAGTCAATTTGTAGTAAATTACAATATGACTGATATGGAAAAGACTCTGCCCCAGTTGCTTGGTATGTTGAGAACATATGAAGCAAATACTAAGAAGACTAAGGCCACAAATGTCCTTATTGTGAATAAGGGCAAAGGAAGGGCCAAAGCCAAAGGCAACAAGAAAGCAAAGAAGGTCTTTGCTAAATCTAAGCCAAAGTCTTCTGCACTGAAGCCAAAGGGAGGGATAGCAAAGGAAGGGAACTGTTTCCATTGCGGTGAGACCGGCCATTGGAAAAGGAACTGCAAAGTATATCTGGAGGATCTAAAGAAAGGAAGTGTGACTTCCGCTTCAGGTATTTTTGTTATAGAAGTCAATTTATCTACTTCTTCATCATGGGTATTAGATACTGGATGTGGATCTCACATTTGTGTAAATGTGCAGGATCTCAAAAGGAGTAGGACATTGGCAAAAGGTGAAGTTGATCTCCGAGTTGGAAATGGAGCAAGAGTTGCTGCATTAGCTATAGGAGATTATCATTTAGCTTTACCTTCTGGTTTATCGTTGATTTTAAAAGACTGTTATTTTGTGCCTTCAATTACTAAAAACATTATATCTATTTCTTGTTTAGACAAGTATGGTTTTTCATTTATAATAAAGGACAATTGTTGTTCTATTTATTTAAATGATATGTTTTATGCTGATGCACAAATGGTGAATGGTCTTTATGTATTAAATCTTGATATGCCTATCTATAACATAAATACTAAAAGGATTAAAAATAATGATTGTAATCCGACTTATCTCTGGCACTGTCGCTTGGGCCACATAAACGAGAACCGCATATCTAAACTTCATAAGGATGGAGTATTAGATTCATTTGATTTTGAATCATATGAAACATGCGAATCTTGTTTAATGGGCAAGATGACTAAAGCCCCTTTCAAGGGACATGTTGAAAGGGCAAATATTTTATTGGGACTAATACATAGTGATGTATGTGGACCAATAAGTACACAAGCTAGAGGTGGTTTTCAATACTTCGTTACATTTACTGATGACCTCAGTAGATATGGGTATGTGTACCTAATGAAACATAAACATGAAACCTTTGAAAAGTTCAAAGATTTCAAGAATGAAGTACAAAACCAACTTGGCAAAAGTATCAAAATCCTTCGATCAGATCGAGGAGGAGAATACTTAAGCCAAGAGTTTCATGACTATCTAAAGGAGTGTGGGATAGTCCCACAACTCACTCCTCCGTATACTCCACAATGGAATGGTGTATCCGAGAGGAGAAATCGAACCTTGTTAGACATGGTTAGATCAATGATGAGTCATGCAGATCTTCCGATATCATTTTGGGGACACGCTCTAGAAACAGCGATTTTCTTACTGAACCGTGTTCCATCTAAATCAGTGGAAAAGACACCATATGAGATATGGACTGGGAAGCGTCCTAGTATGTCTTTTATGAAGATTTGGGGTTGTGAGGCTTTCGTTAGACGTCACGCCACTAACAAACTTGGACCCAAATCTGATAAGTGTTTATTTGTGGGGTATCCTAAGGAAACGAAAGGATACTATTTCTATTATCCCACTGAGAACAAAATAGTTGTTGCTCGGACTGGTGTATTTCTTGAAAGGGAATTTATTTCTAGAAAAACCAGTGGGAGAAAAATAGAACTTAGTGAAGTTCAACCACAAGAAAACACTGAACCTGAGATTGAGATGGAAACAGAGCAGGCACCACAAGCTGTTGTGGAAGAAGTACCTGCTCAAGAGACACAAGCCCAGCGTAGGTCTGTAAGAGAACACCGGGAGCCACAGAGATATGGATTTCTTGTGACTCAACAAGGTGACTTACTACTTATTGATGAGGATGAGCCGTCATCTTATCAACAAGCTATTATGGGCAATGATTCTGAGAAATGGCAAGAGGCCATGAAATCTGAAATGGAATCCATGTATGCAAACCAAGTATGGACTTTGGTTGATCCACCTGAAGGGGTACGACCCATAGGGTGCAAATGGATTTTCAAGAAAAAGACCGATATGGATGGTAATGTACAAACCTATAAAGGTCGGCTGGTTGCAAAAGGATTCAAACAAATTCATGGTATTGACTATGATGAAACCTTTTCACCAGTGGCCATGGTTAAATCCATAAGGATCTTACTTGCAATAGCTGCATTTCATGATTATGAAATCTGGCAGATGGATGTCAAAACAGCTTTCCTTAATGGAAATCTGCTCGAGGATGTGTACATGACACAGCCCGAGGGTTTTGTCGATCCAAAGGATGCTGGAAAGATATGCAAGCTACAACGATCCATTTATGGATTGAAGCAAGCTTCTCGGAGTTGGAACCTTCGTTTTGATGATGCAATCAAAGAGTTTGGTTTTATCAAAAATGAAGATGAACCTTGTGTCTACAAGAAGGTCAGTGGGAGCGTAATCATTTTCCTAGTGTTGTATGTAGACGACATACTTCTTATTGGAAATGATATCCCTGCCTTGCAATCTGTAAAGATTTGGCTAGGGAACTGCTTTTCGATGAAAGACTTAGGAGAAGCTACCTATGTGTTAGGAATCAAGATCTATAGAGATAGACCGAGAAGGCTTCTTGGTCTAAGTCAAAGTACATACATAGACAAGGTGCTTAAAAGGTTTAGCATGCAAGAATCCAAGAAAGGATTCGTGCCTATGACACATGGTATTTATCTCTCGAAGGAACAGTGTCCTTCAACACCAGATGAGAGACAACGCATGAGTAAGATTCCATACGCGTCAGCTATTGGATCTATCATGTATGCCATGATATGTACTCGTCCCGATGTATCGTATGCTTTGAGCATGACGAGCAGATATCAAGTTGATCCAGGTGAAGGTCACTGGATTGCTGTCAAGAATATCCTGAAGTACTTGAGAAGGACTAAGGATACATTCTTGATTTATGGAGGTGAGGAAGAGCTCAATGTAATGGGTTACACTGATGCAAGCTTCCAAACCGACAAAGATGATTTTCGATCGCAATCTGGATATGTGTATTGCCTAAATGGAGGTGCTGTGAGCTGGAAGAGTTCAAAGCAAGAAACAGTAGCCGATTCTACAACGGAAGCTGAGTATATTGCTGCCTCGGATGCAGCAAAGGAAGCTGTTTGGATGAGGAAGTTCATTTCTGAACTGGGAGTGGTGCCTAGCATTAAAGATCCGATAGAACTCTATTGTGACAACAATGGAGCGATCGCATTGGCTAAGGAACCAAGATCTCACCAAAGATCCAAGCACATACTTAGGCGTTTCCATTTCATTCGAGAAATCGTTGAAAGGGGAAATGTTAAAATATGCAAAGTACCCACAGATGATAATGTATCTGACCCATTGACGAAGCCGCTGTCACAGCAGAAGCATGATCGTCATACTAGATCTCTAGGCATTAGGTATATGTCTGAGTGGTCTTAGTGCAAGTGGGAGATTTGTTGGGATATGCCCTAAGACAAGTCATTAGATGATTGTTTAAGACATACAATGTTTATGGATTTATGAATGGCAATTCATTATTATATATTATTCTTTTAACTGTGCATTGTGAATTAATATATATGTTAATGTCCTTAGAATAATATTGTATTATTCTTAAAGATGTTCCTAGTCAAGTATTATCATGAATGGGATAATGATAATACGTAGAGACTAGTATATGTTGATCGATGAATTGTTCATTGATATGAGATATCAAATCAACATATGGGTACATGTTAGAGAACGATGTACTGAACAGACCCACCATGAGAATGCAACATGGATAGTTATATGATCGTCATATGCAATTCTCATAGTGATAATAATGTATGTAATCCTTACGACTTGTGATCATCAGAGATCCCAACATAAGGAGTTATGTATCTTGATATCGTCAAACGTTACCCGTAACAGGGTATACTATAAAGGCGACTATTGGATACACTACGAATTATGTAGAGGGATGTTGACTGATCGAGATAGGATTTGTCCCTCCTATATAACAGGAGATGTGTTTGGCCCTTGATCAAGTGAGAACTAAAATGCATGGCCATGCTCGAATGAGTCGATATGAGATATCGAGCTTATTCGTTTATTCTAGTTCTACTTGGGGATCAAGAAATAGAGATTGAATATACGAGTATGACTATTCCATGACTCGTGTTCAATCTAAACACAAAGGACAAAGGGATTAAGTTACATGGTTAATATTATCACAAGTTCTAAAGGTTATGTCGAGTCATTGACATTCTCGTAATTTGGGTAGCATCGATGTGTTGCTAGATACCGCTCGATGCTTGCGACATAAAATGAGATTTTATGTCACTGCCAACATTACGAGATCCTATCGGGTCGCACAAAAGATTAAATCGAGAAGGGAAATTAAATTCATGGGATGAATTAAATAATTAAGAGGAGTCTTAATTAATAATCATAAGGATTAATTAAATCATGGGCTTAAGCCCATGAAGCTTTAAGAAAGCCTTTAATTAATTATATTTAATATGATTGCAAGGTGATAAATTGTAAGACAACTTTCATATCACACTAACCTAAATCAAGAAGGAAGCACACGGCCTCCACAACCAAAAAGGCTCTCGGTTTTCTCATCATAGCCGAGGAGATTTTGAGTTTGGTGCCAGCCATTCGATTGAGAATCGAGTGTTCTTTCTTGTTCCGATTTAATAACTTGTCTAGCAACTTGTTATTAAATCATCCCTTCACTCGATTCGATCGTGTGGATACCGTTGAGGCAAAACCATTCGAGTTTTGCTATTGACTCGGAGAAGGCGTAAGACGTGGTGCAGCTCCGTGGATTCGGCTTCAAACGCGCTACAAGGGTAAGACACTTGTAATTCTCTAATCCGATATGAATCCCTATGTATAGATCACTGGTTTGTAATCCCAAAATTTTATTCCGCTGCGTTGTATGCTCATGGGGTTACTTACATATCATATATGGCGAGGAAAGGATATTTGCCGCTCAATGTGAGGCGAGGGGTGGGAGTACCGCTTGTCCATTGAAGCGAGGTTATTCTATGCCGCCTATATGTAAATAAGCGAGGGGCATTAAAATACATTGTGATGGACAGACTAGGGAATGGTGACCGGTATTTGATATTGATGAGATGGTATTGTGTCATGACATGTCTAGACCATTAAAAATAATCTATTGATTATACTCATGAGTTATGGTACAGGGACAACCAAACTGGAAGCGTTTTGAAATGCATGGGAAAACAGGAAGTGTTTTAATTATGTTTTATGCATTTACGCTTTATATTCATATTGTGTTGAATATGAATGATATTATTGCTCATGTTTGGGGGTTGTCCTTGTAGGTGCACTTTTGGCATGATAGAAGGGCTAAGCGGGTTGAGGTGGTGAGCTTGTGGAGAATTCTTTTGAGACAGGAAGGACAGGATTAAATTTTTGTATAGTGTCTACTCTAGGAGTAGTGTAAAACTATAGTTGATAACATTCTTTTGATGGGGAATGTAATTAATCCATTGATAGTCCTCATTTTGGCATGTAATTCTTAAAGCTCATAGACTCAACACGATTAATTCACTCTGATCATTTATATTAGCTCTATTTATGCCTTTGATCCGCACTTAAGGATTAGGGTCCTTACAATTTTATTTTCGATTATCATTATGATTAAAAGGTAAAACTGTGATTTTACCAAATAACAGAAAATTTAATTAATTGAAAATTGAATGAAAATGTTTCATTTAATTTGTTTTCGATTATATGATGATTAAAGGTCAAATAGAACGTTTACCAATTAATAGAAATTTAATTAATTAAAAATTAAATAAAATTATTTTATTTAATTTGTTAATTTTATTTTCAATTAATGATACGATTAGTGGGGAGACGATAGAATAAATTTATTATTATGCTCTAATTACATGTGCTGTGATTAGAACAATGTAATTGTTTAGTTCAATGTTTAAGTACAAATGATGTGATTGCATGGTGGATGATTACGGTAGGTGAATGTTTAGGTTTTTATTGTTTCATTGTAATTGTGATTTTTGGTTATCGGGCCTGCGAGCCAACTCTCTCTATTTTCTGATGTATCACATGCCGGATTTGTATCCATGTTCTCTTGTTTGCACGATTAAATGTAAAATCATTAGAATTAGTGAGAGATCGAGATTGAAGATGGAACATCAAGAATCAAGACATGTATAATGGAAGCAAAATGTAATAGGATTGCATTACATACCTGCATCACCTTAGACAGACTTGTGATCCACGTATGACTCACGTGGATCAATTAGGAAAATGTCGTAATCGTCCATATTTTTTTTATTATGCATGTGATGTATGATAAATTTTTGTTTTTATGTTTTATTAGTACATATGATTGCATGAATATAACATAGTTGCATGAATCCGACAAACTAACAAACAAGCACATGATGAGATTTTAAAATTATTAAATCCTCTTTTAAATATGATTCAAAAATTTAATATCAAACTGTGAAGGGGGCTCAAAGGAGTTTGTTGCTTCTTGTCTTCCATCAACAGTTAAGTCATGAGACGTTACTCGTGTCAGGTGTCTTGTCTCACCCACGTGGGGGGCATCTAGCATGGGAAAGTTGTGTGTTTAATTACCACTTGCCACTTAATTATGGATAGGGTTCTGTTAACCTTTAAGATTGCTCACCCTCGTGTGGTCTTATTGGCTGACATTACCATCCGTGAGATGTGTTAGTTAGACGTGAGAAGACATAATTGGCCTGCCTCCGTAAGGTTATGTCAATCACGAGACGAACATCTTGGGGGTTGCATATGATGCAATTGTGAGCTATTTTAGTATCATGAGGTCGGCTGGACCCTCGCCCGGGGCTATCATGAGCTAGTTAGACTTCAAAACCACTAAGAAAATATGATTTTTCGTTCATTTGTCATGAGGGTGATGAATTTGAAAAATTTAGTTGGAGCATTCAATAACCAAAGACCATGGTTTTTTGAATTAATTAATAATCGAACGGTTTGCTTATATTTTTTGTTTATTCTCAATATTGTTATTGTCGTGAATCCGATTACATCAAGACTCGATATAAACAAATTAACTACCAAATTATTCTGATTGGCTATTAATTTTAAAATAGTGCTTGCTTCTAAAAAGCTACTATATACCCTTGGTGGGAGCTTCCTATTGCAATGTCCCGGTTCGTTTCATGGAGAGATCGCCACACTTGAGAAGTGGTGGGACGATGATCTCTCGGCTAGGTGCTATATGATAGCGTCAATGTCACCAATGAGTTTCAACACAGATATGAGAAACTCGCTCACATTGCTGATAACACCTATAAATGTTGTTTGGTGAACGGACGCGATTACTGAGACTCGCGACTTCAAAAGAGCTATTTTCATTTCACATGCAAGATGGGGCTTCGGTCTATGAGCATGGTGTAAGAAAAATATCTCTTGTTGAGAAATTGAAAATCTGAATGTGACAATACCTCATTAACTGATTGTAGATTAGATCTTATAGTCAAAATGTTGGAAACTCATGAGTCATTGAGTCAAAAGGAGAAACATCTTCTTATTGTCGAATCTTCTACCAATGGTAGGAAGAGTTCAAGGATAAAGAAGATGAAGGGAAATGGTTCCTAACCTCAAAAGACAAAAAATGATATAGTATCAACTAAAAAAGGAGGGGCATCTATGTTTTCACTGCTGGTCAGTGTCGCAAAACTGCAAGGAATAGACTTCATGTACTCTGATAAGGTATGCACCTTAGTAGAACATCTTGAGGGAGTTGTTCCCATTGGCTGCGAATGGATCTACAAGCGAAAGCTTGGAGTATATAGGAAGCTAGCGACCTTCAAAGCTTAACTGATGGGAAGATGTTATTCTCATTTGCAAAGAGTTGTCTGTGAGGAACATTTCATTAGTTGTGATGCTATTGTCAATTTGGATTTTTTTAGTTATATCTGCATATTATGAATATGAGATATGACATATGGCTGTGAATACAACATGTCTCAATGGTGACATTGAGGTAGAAATGTAGCAGCCAACTGTGTTCACAACTTATGGGCGTGAGCAAAATGTTTGCAAACTCCAGAGGTCAATTTATAGTCCTAAGAAGACGCCCCGAAGCAAGAATATCTGGTAGTTAAAATTATCAAAATGTTTGGTTTTGTTAAAAATATGGAAGCGACATGTGTGTACAAAAGGTTAGTGGGAGCGCGTTTAGATTTGTGGTGCTTTAAGTAGATGATATCCTAATCATTATGAATGATATTTGAGTAATCAATTAAAGCGTGGTTATCTACTAATTTCTCCATGAAAGATTTGACAGAAGCATCTCATAAGCTTGGCATAAAGATCTATAGGGATGGATCTATGAGGATGCTTGAGCTCTCTAAATCTACGTATATAAACATTGTGCTAAAGGGTTTGGCATGGAACAGTCAAAAACAGGTAACCTCACAATTTGTCATAGTGTTTAGCTCTCGAGGTCAATGTGCATTAAATTGATGAGGAGAGAGAAAATATGACATTGGTACCTTATGTTTCGATTTTTAATTGCATAATGTATGCTATGTTATGTACTTGGCCTGATGTATGTTCTTAGAGTAATTGACAGATCCGGTGAAGGTCATTGGAAAACTGTGAAAATAATCCTCAAGTATTTATGAAGAACTTAGGATATGTTCATGGTTTTTGGATCTGTAAGTGGAGAAATAAATGTTGAAGGCTAAGTTGATGCTGGTTTTTCAATCGGATGTAGATGATATCATATCGATGTTTGGATTTGTATTTAAGCTCCATGATGATGATGTCTCTTGGAAACGTTCCAAGCAAGACACCACATCGGATTCCTCCACTGAAGCTGAATACATTGCAGCAAAGAAGCAGTTTGGATATGAAATTTCATCTAAGAGTTGGGTGTAATTTCTAGCGCGATTGACACAGTTCCTGTGTACTATGACAACAGTAGGGCTATACGAATAGCCAAGATCTTATCAGTATCCAAACATATATTTAGAAAAATCATCTAATGAGAGAGATAGTAGAGGCGACATCCTTATTGAGAGAATCGCTTCAACAGAAAAATATAGTGAATCCACTAACAAAGCCATTACAACGATTGGTGTCTATCAGACATCTTGGGAAGATGGTCTTGAGACACATGAGTAGTTGGCTTTGGAAGATATTGTTGTCATAGATGATTAAAGATATCAATAGTTGATTGAGTGTACTTGTAATCTTATTATAACAAATCTTTGTTTGAATATTAATATTTATGTAAGGACCCTAGTTCCTTAAGTGCGGATTAAAGGCGTAAATAGAGCTAACATACATCTATAGAGTATAAAGTACGTGTTGATGCCTTGAGCTGTTAAGATTACAGTGCCAAATTAAAATTTCCAAAAGGAATTAATTACATTCCCAGCCAATTGAATGTTAATCATATAGCTTTACACTACTTCTAGAGTAGAGACTATACGAAAGAATTAAGCATGCTATACCAAGAGCACTCCTCACAAGCTCACTGCATCAACCCACCTTAGCCCTTCGGCCCAAAAGTACCTACAGGAAACAACCCCAAAACCATGAGCATGTAACAAACTATATTCACAATAATATTATTGTAATTTAGAAATGCATAAACCGTAAATACGAATCACTACCTTTATTTAATACATTTAATGCTCCCTTTGGTTGTTCCTGTATCACAATCAATCCAACAGATTATAACACCAATATGTATGTCATGACATGCATCCATTCCATGTATACCGTGTTCAATTTCAAAGTTTTATTATATCAGTGGCGTAATACCCCTCACGTTAACATGACATCGGAAATACCCCTCGCTTAGACAATACCAGTGGCACTAATATCCCTCGCTATAATATGACAGCGGCCGTGTTCTTCGCTTCATATTAGCGGCAAATATTCTCTAATCGCTACGGTATGACAGCGGCAACTATTCACATCGCTACGCCACTGGCGGCAAGTATTCTCCATCACTGGAATATAATCTCGACTCACAATCACATGCACCAATGCATCCCATATACACATGCAACAATAATGCATAACCAAACCATGTATGCAACCATGATGCATAACCAAGACCATGTATTCAACCATAATCCATAATCAACTCCATCTATGCAACCATAATGCATAACCAATTCAATGCATAAAAATACATTTTACCGTCCGATGCCCATACTTCTCATTACGTACCTTTCTTCCAAAAGTGGAGATGTCGTGGGACTTTATCTCCTTTGTTGTGTGGCCACCTGGGATGGTTCTACACATTCACACAAACCAATATTAGGAGCCAATAATAGTCCAATACCCAAAATCCCACAAAAATAATCAAAATCACACTTTTTGGTGACTGGCGATCGATCGCCACAAGGCCCCGATCGATCGCGAGATCACACTGCCCGAACCCAAAAATTTCTGCACTCGGCGATCGATCACCACAATTGGCGCGATCTATCGCCAGCTCTGCCGATCGATTGCCCAAATGTGGCGATCGATCGCCAAGCGCTACTGGAGCGCACTGCCTGCGCGCGATTGATCGCCAGAAATGGGCAATCGATCGCCGCTTCCTGCAACCCGATTTTTCACCATTTTACTCCATTTTTCTTCCCCAATCCACACCAACACATATACCATCAAACCAACAACATATAAACACCATAAACCTTCAATATACACCTTAAAACAGCCAAAAATCTAACAACCAACCAAAAAAACACCACCCCAAAACAAACACATTTCAAAACTCAAATACCAACTCAAATCAAAACCAAACACCATAAAAACATCAAGGAGGGTTCCATACCTCTTATGGACTCCAAATCTTACTAAGAATCTTACAAACAAAGCTTTTGCAAAGATTTTTCCCTCCTCCTTTTGCCAAAATCGAAAATGGGTTTGGGGATAGGGTTTGGAAAAGTTTTTGTGATAAAGAGTGATGGATAGGAAAGGAAGGGTAAAGGTTAAAAGGGTTAAATAAACATGTACCCCAAAAATTAGCATGATATATAAAATATCTCCACATGATATTTTAAAAGCATTTTCCAACAATGCACCAATACCTCAATTAAAAACATGCTTTACCAAATAATTATCAACCATCACAACTAAACAATGTTAGCACCCAATATCCCAACATGTATAACAAACACCCCGAAATGCATTACCGGTTCACGTCCACCATGTGACTAAGCATTTCGCCACTATAATTAATTCCAACACATAATTTAATTAACACCATAATTAATCACATAAACATAATTAATTCCCAATTTGCATATAATTATTTTGGGGATATCACAATACTCCCCTACTTATAAGATTTCGCCCTCGAAATCGCATGCATTTACCCAAAGCGAAACTAAACATAAATCGCATACCAGAAAATAGTTCCGGATAGTGCTGCACCATATGCCGCTCCGTCACCCATGTGGCCTCCTCGACACCCCTGCGATCCCACTGAACCTTGACCATCGGTATCACTTTGTTCCGAAGTCTGCGATCAGCTCTATCCAGAATCCTGACTGGCCGTTCCTCGTAGGACACATCAGAATCTAACTGCACCTCAGAAGGCCGCAACACATGTGATGGATTTGGCTCATATTTTCGCAACATAGATACGTGGAATACGTCGTGAATACCAGATAACGACGATGGCAAAGCCAAACGGTAAGCTAAGGTACCGATGCGCTGTAAAATCTCATACGGTCCAACATACCTTGGAGACAATTTCCCGCGCATACCAAATCGTACAACACCCCAGAAGGGTGAGATCTTCAAAAAGACACTGTCTCCCAACTGAAACTCCAACGGTCTCCGCCGTTTATTGGCATAGGCTGCCTGCCTATCCTGGCTGCCTTCATCTTCTGACGGATAGCCTTTATCTTATCATCCATTTCCCGAATCAGTTCGGGTCCTCTCACTGCTTTACTGGTCAAATCATCCCAGTATAATGGCGACCTACAACGCCGACCATACGGAGCCTCAAACGGAGCCATCTGAATACTCGCCTGATAGCTATTGTTGTAAGAGAACTCTACCAAGGCCAATGAATCTTGCCACGAAGCATCAAACTCTAATACGCAAGCACGTAGCATGTCCTCGAGCGTCTGTATAATACGCTTGGTCTGATCGTCCGTCTTGGGATGATATGTTGTACTCAACCTCACCTCAGCACCCAAAGCTGACTGTAGGCCTCCCCAAAAATGAGATGTAAACCGCGGATCTCTGTCAGATACAATAGACACTGGAATCCCGTGTAGTCTCAATATATACAGGACATACAATTGAGCCATCCTCAAGTATGTGTACGTCATACTGTAGGGAATGAAGTGAGCCACCTTCGTCAGCCTATCAATGATAACCCAAATGGCATCACAACCCGAAGTAGTCCTCGGCAAGTGGGTCACAAAGTCTATGGATATGTGTTCCCACTTCCATTCCGGTATCTCTAAGCTCCTAAGCTCGCCACCAGGCATCTGCCTCTCTGCCTTCACCTGCTGGCAGATCAAGCACCTCTTAACAAAAGCGATCACATCACGCTTCATCCGTTCCCACCAAAATTGATCGCATAGGTCCTTATACATTTTCCTCCCGCCTGGGTGGATACTGAATCGGTTGCTATGAGCTCGCTGTAATATCCCTCTACGCAACTCAGGCGTACCCGGAACTACCCAACGGTTACCGAGCCTCAAAGAACCATCCTCAGCCACTCTGAATTTTGATGGCTGTCCCAGGAGTACCAATGATGACCATCTCTGAACCTCATCATCCGTTTTCTGGGCTCTCCTGATATTGTCATAAATGTCCGGCTCTGCCAGTAAAGTCGATACCCATACCGGTGATGTATCCACATCAAAATCATAGCCCAGATGGCAGTAAGAAGTCATCATAGCCGACAAATACATGGTATCCTCAGCAGTACTCTTCGCCTTCCGACTCAAGGCGTCTACTGTCAAGTTTGCTTTTTCAGGATGGTACTCTATTTCACAGTCGTAGTCCTTGAGTAAAACCATCCATCTCCTCTGTCGCATATTCAACTCCGCCTGAGTAAACAAGAACTTCAGGCTCTTATGGTCAGTATAAATGGTAAACGAAGTACCATACAAGTAATGCCTCCAAATCTTCAGGGCAAAAATAATAGCCGCCAACTCCAAGTCATGGACTGGATATCTAGCCTCATGCGGCTTCAACTGCCTTGATGCATAAGCTACCACATGCTTATCTTGCATCAGTACACAACCCAAGCCCTGTAGTGATGCGTCAGTGTATAGGACAAACCTCTTGTTCTCCGTGGGAATCACTAATACAGGCGTCGTCGTCAACCGACGCTTCAACTCTTGGAAGCTTTGCTCACAAGCCTCCGACCAATAGAACGGTATTCCCTTTTGAGTTAACTGAGTCAATGGCTTAGCAATTTTAGAAAACCCTTCGACGAAAAGTCGGTAATAGCCTGCCAAACCGAGAAAACTCGGTATTTCGGGCACAGAAGTGGGTGCAGCCCACTCCATCACAACCTCAATCTTCCTGGGATCCACCGATGTCCCACTGCTAGATATAACATGCCCGAGAAACACCACGCTACTCAACCAAAACTCACACTTGCTGAGCTTGGCAAATAATTGATTATCCCTGAGGATCTTGAGCACCGTCCGTAAGTGCCCCACGTGCTCTCCTCACTCCGAGAGTAGATGAGTATGTCGTCAATAAACACTATGACGAACTGGTCAAGATATGGCTGGAACACCCGGTTCATCAAACTCATAAAAACAGCCGGGGCATCGTCACACCGAACGGCATAACTAAGAATTCGTAGTGCCCATACCGAGTCCGAAAAGTTGTCTTCTGTACATCCTCCTCTCTAACCCGAATCTGGTGGTAACCTGACCTCAAGTCTCTTGTTATACAGCTTCGTACCCTGCAACTGATCAAATAAGTCATCAATCCTTGGGAATGGATACTTGTTCTTCACCGTGGCCTTATTCAGTTGCCGATAATCGATGCACAAACGCATCGAACCATCCTTGTTCTTCACAAAAAGGACCGGTGCGCCCCAAGGCGATACGCTAAGGCGTATATATCCTTTGTCAAGGAGTTCCTGTAATTGCTCCTTCAATTCCCTTAACTCTGCCGGTGCCATCCTGTAAGGGGCACGAGAAATAGCGGACGTCTCCTGTAATAACTCGATCCCAAACTCGACTTCTCTAGCCGGTGGGAATCCTGGAATCTCTTCCGGAAACACATCAGCAAATTCTGCTACCACTGGCACATCCTCAACCCTCAACTCTTTATTCTTTCCCGTCGTGTCCACGACATAGATAAGATAGCCCATGTGTCCACGTTCCAATAATTGGGACATTTTAATCACCAAAATCAACGAAATCTTCGCACGAGATCCATAGAAAGTCCACTGAATCCCCATATCAGATCTGAACCGAACTGTCCTCTACCGACATTCTATTACTGCCTGATATCTGTTCAGTATATCGATGCCCACAATGCAATCGAAATCTGACATACCCAATATAATCAAATCTGCCTTCAATTCATTGCCCTCAAAATAAATGAGGCAGTCCGTAAGAAACTGATTAGCAACAACATTTCTTCCGGTGGGTGTCAAGACCAATAGAGACGTGGGTAACAGAGACGTGCACATATGATGACTCTCCACATAGTCTGCAGACACAAAGGAGTGCGAAGCACCTGTGTCTATCAAAATAAACGTGGAATATGTAAATAAAAGACACGTACCAGCTATCACCTCCTCTAGAGCTGCATCGGCCTGCTCCCTAGTCAGTGCATAAACCTGTCCCTGAGGTGGCCCCATCGCCTGACCTCCCATCTGTCGAGGCACCATCGGCTGCCTCTGCTGCACTGTCCCGCTAGAAAACCTCCCCTGCCTCCTCTGAGATCTACCTGGCCATCACTGTTCTGACAAAACCAAGATATGTGGCCCATCTTGCCACATTTATAACAAGCCGTACAGTCACGCATGTGATGTGGTCCTCCACAAAAGTGACACTTCACTACTCCGCTCCTGCTTACTTGAGTCTGCTCTCTATTGCTAGGTGCACCACCCCTCCGGTTATCCATTCACCTTCCACCAAACCGAGAAGAAGAAGAAGAAGAAGAAGAAGAAGCCCCACGAGGTTTAAATGATTCTCCTCGTGCCTCAGATTATTAGACACCGACCTCGGTGGTGGAACTTGTGGGGGTGAACGTCCGTGTAAGCACTGACTCCCATCTCTGCCAGTTCCGCTCTAGTAAGAGCTTCATCAAAAGAAGTGGGGTTGTTGGAGATAACCCGATCAAATAGTTCTGGCCTTAGTCCTTTCAAGAAATGCCTCATCTTGGCATGCCCATTCGTAGCGATGTGAAGGACATACCTAAACAATGAAGAATAGTGCATGGCATAGTCTGATACAGTCATGCTTCCTTGCTTCAGATTTTTGAATTCATCCTCTTTCATCTGTCTCGCAGCAACAGAAAAATACCGATTCGGAAACCGGGTTCTGAAGAGAGTCCAATCAATCAAAATCCCCTGAGCCCTCAATTCCATCACTGTCGTCTTCCACCACATAGAAGACTTCTTTGCTAGTTGGAACTCAGCCAGCCTCAACCATGCTGTCCTAGCACAAGGCGCAGACACAAATATCTGCTCCATTCTCTCTAGTACTCCTCAGCTTCTTACCCTGTCTCTGTCCCCTCAAATATGGGCGGATGGAAATTCAGAAATTGAGTCAGATTAAGCTCCACAGGCAATAGCAACTAAGCTATCGGTTCCACGCCCACAGCCGGTGGCGGTAATGGATTCGTCTGAGAAATACTTGCATTCACGCTTCCTACATCGCCTACTTCCTCATTGAGGTTCCCTAAGTTTATGGCCGCCATGCTGTAACAGATGGGTTAACCACAATTCCAAAAAATTACATATGATATACCGTTAGATAACATGAAATGATAATAAGCATGTTAGTATAACAATTTTATACACCTATATTCACCACATGCATAAACATGTCCAAATGTAAACACCTAGCCAGTCATGCTAAGGCTACCCTTCACTCATTCCCGGGTTCTCTAACCACTGCTCTGATACCACTAATGTAAGGACCCTAGTTCCTTAAGTGTGGATTAAAGGCGTAAATAGAGGTAACATACATCTATAGAGTATAAAGTACGTGTTGATGCCTTGAGCTGTTAAGATTACAGTGCCAAATTAAAATTTCCAAAAGGGATTAATTACATTCCCAGCCAATTGAATGTTATTCCTATATCTTTACACTACTCCTAGAGTAGAGACTATAAAAAATAATTAAGCCTGCTATACCAAGAGCACTCCTCACAAGCTCACTGCATCAACCCGCCTTAGCCCTTCCGCCCAAAAGTACCTACAAGAAACAACCCCAAAACCATGAGCATGTAACAAACCATATTCACAATAAAATGATTGTAATTTAGAAATGCATAAACCGTAAATACGAATCAGTTCATGTATTTAATACATTTAATGCTCCATTTGGTTGTTCCTGTATTACAATCAATCCAATAGATTATAACACCAATATATGTCATGACATGCATCCATTCCATGTATACCGTGTTCAATTTCCAAGTCTTATTATATCAGTGGCATAATACCCCTCGCGTTAACATGACAGCGGAAATACCCCTCGCTTAGACAATACCAGCGGCACTAATATCCCTCGCTATAATATGACAGCGGCCTTGTTCTTCGCTTCATATTAGCGGCAAATATTCTCTCATCGCTATGGTATGATAGCGGCAAGTATTCACATCGCTACGCCATTGGCGGCAAGTATTCTCCATCACTGGAATATAATCTCGACTCATAATCACATGTACCAAAGCATCCCATATACAAATGCAACCATAATGCATAACCAAACCATGTATGCAACCATGATGCATAACCAAGACCATGTATGCAACCATAATGCATAATAAACTCCATGTATGCAACCATAATGCATAACCAATTCAATGCGTAAAAATACATTTTACCGTCTGATGCCCGTACGTCTCACTACGTACCTTTCTTCCAAAAGTGGAGATGTCGTGGGACTTTATCTCCTTTGTTGTGTGGCCACCTGGGATGGTTCTACACATTCACACAAACCAATATTAGGAGCCAATAATAGTCCAATACCAAAAATCCCACAAAATAATCAAAATCACACTTTTTGGTGACTCGCGATCGATCGCCACAAGGCCCCGATCGATCGCGAGATCACACTGCCCGAACCCAAAATTTCTGCACTCGGCGATCGATCGCCACAATTGGCGCGATCGATTGCCAGCCCCTCCGATCGATCGCCCAAATGTGGCGATCGATCGCCAAGCGCTACTAGAGCGCACTGCCTGCGCGCGATCGATCGGCAGAAACAGGCGATCGATCGCCGCTTCCTGCAACCCGATTTTTCACCATTTTTACTCCATTTTTCTTCCCCAGTCCACACCAACACATATACCATCAAACCAACAATACATAAACACCATAAACCTTAAATATACACCTTAAAACAGCCAAAAATCTAACACCCAACCAAAAACAACACCACCCAAAAACAAACCCCTTTCAAAACTCAAATCAAAACCAAACACCATAAAAACATCGAGGAGGGTTCCGTACCTCTTATGGACTCCAAATCTTACTAAGAATCTCACAAACAAAGCTTTTGCAAAGATTTTTCCCTCCTCCTTTTGCCAAAATCGAAAATGGGTTTGGGGATAGGGTTTAGGAAAGTTTTTGTGATAAAGAGTGATGGATAGGAAAGGAAGGGTAAAGGTTAAAAAGGGTTAAACAAACATGAACCACAAAAATTAGCATGATGTATAAAATATCTCCACATGATATTTTAAAAGCATTTTCCAACAATGCACCAATACCTCAATTAAAAACATGCTTTACCAAATAATTATCAACCATCACAATTAAACGATGTTAACACCCAATATCCCAACATGTATAACAAACACCCCGAAATGCATTACCGGGTCACGCCCACCATGTGACTAAGCATTTCGCCACTATAATTAATTCCAACACATAATTTAATTAACACCATAATTAATCACATAAACATAATTAATGCCCAACTTGCATATAATTATTTCATGGATATCACAATTTATGGCACTTCTTCATATGTTTACCCATGCATCTTGATGCATTGATGAAGTCCTTGAGATTGCTATAGCCTATAGAATGTGGTTACGCATATGATGGTTACCATGAAATACATTCTTGACTGCAATTTCTAAATTCTTGGCCGATGACCTTTCGAGAATGGGATATCGATATATGCTCGTTAGAGACTGGTATTCATGATGTGTCTAGTGTAGTGCGCCGCGTTTTCATCGGTGTTGGCTTGGAGAAGTCAGCGCTCATGAATAGGTGTCATTAGGAATGAGTTCACTGAACGACCCTACTCGGAATTCTATAAGTGGTTACCATTTGTCGAGTATATAATTTCTAGTCATAGTTGTGCATCATTACTCCTCATGACCCGATGTGTCATTGAGGTCTTGACAGATAGTTGTGTTCTTTGATTTAATGACTGATCACATGGGTATTTAGTGATGCTGTCAGAGGCCTATGATTGTCGTTTGGGATTCACCACTGGACTTGATGAACCATGATGTCCTATGTGTTTTTCTGTATATAATTCAAGGAATCTCTGGCCAGAGTGGGTAGTGCACGCATACAACGAATCATATAACGTGAAACAAATACATAGTTATTGAAATCATAAGGGACCTCGACCAACCAATGCTCTATATTCATTCGGGACATATGAGTGAAAGGAATGTACTGCACGTTAACTATGGCTGACATGTTCTCGTACGTTGCTAGTCATTTGTATCTAGGTTTTTGTGAAGCGCAGATGCTAGGTGGTACCCACGATCGGTAGGTTGTTGCTGGAATTATATTTCGGTCAATGTTGATAGGCTTAGATATTACGTGTTTTTAGCTGTAATTTCTTACCGTTTTTTGTACTTTTTCCTGGATGAAATTACGTTTTTTGGTATTTATTGCTTGTTTCAGGAAAATAGGTCGGAAATGGTAGAAATGAGCTAAAATGAAGAAAACGGGTGAAATCGAGGCGAAAAAGAGAAAAAGAGAAGAATTTAGATTTTGCAAAGCACCGATCGATCGAGAATATTTCTCGATCGATCGATCCGGGCAGAGAATTCAGCAACAAGTTTATCAAAGTGTCGATCGATCGGAACCAAAAATTTCGATCGATCGATCGAGGCAGAGAGTTTAAAATGCTGAAATGAACAGTGCACCGATCGATCGGAAAATCTTTTCGATCGATCGATACGCGAATTTTTAAAAAATCTTATCTTCCATATTTGATGGATTCTCGGTGGTTTTAAAAAAGAGATCATATCAGAAAGGGAGAGAGCCGAAAATTAGGAGGATAGAACCCTAGTAGCCGCCGAGAAGAACCCGAGGAAAAGCCATCTTCCTCCGTTCTCCGTCCGAGCTTGAGCGAGTCATTTCCGGAGTGCAAGGAAGGAGCAAGAGAAGAGATTACGGTGCAACGCGCGTATTTGTTCCCACATTTATCGTATTTCTAAACTATGATTTATTTGATTTTCATATTCCTTTGATGTTTTTGAGGTTGAGAGACAATTAAACATCTCATTTATTTGATTTGAATTGAATTGAGTTTATTTTATCGAGTTTGAGTATAATTGTGTTTGAGTTATTGATTCGAATGTGTTTGAGTGGATTGATTTCTCATTGTTCATGAATTATATGCTTAATGATATCAAAACCTAGCTAACTTTGATTGAATTTGTGAGTTATAACCGAGATCGAGAGATAACGTTATAATACGCTACAATAATTCATGATGTATGTTTAAGTTTGAGATCGAGAGATAAAATCACATACGTGAGCACTTTGAATCGATAGGTTTAGAGTAACTAGGTTTTGAAGATTTTTGCAATATCGGATTAGTAAATAAGTGAACGAGAGTTACTTGTTCTAAGTTGATATTAGTTTCTTTACAGTTCGAGAGAGTGTATTGAATAACAGCGAAAGCCTTTCACCTTAAGAATCGATTGTTTAGTAGTTGCTTATTCAAACGAATCATTGACGAAAACACAGTTGAACGAAGAGCTAGATAAATTTCTCGAGCGAAATTCCTTTGCATATCCGGAAGCCATTTATTTTATTTATTTTTGTTTTATTTGGGTTCTTTAGTTCTAAATTTGCATTAGTTAATCTAACCCCTTTTTAATCGTAGGCTAAATATAATTTTACTAGTTTTATTTGGTACTTATACGTTAGTCCTTGTGGATTCGAAAACCTTACTTTCATTTAACTATACTAAAACTTGACACAATGCACTCGCGGTACTACCAAAATCAAATTTTTCTCAAAAAATTTTCCTCTCTGGTTGCTTCGCCTACATCTTTATTGATTTTGTTTTTACACCTGCAACAAAAATCGCACGGATTCATTCACGGAACATCTAAAATCAAATTAAAAACAACCAAACTACGAAGAAGAAGGGGAAGAAAGTTCTTAATTTATAGTCCAAAGCTGGACTGTCACCTCCTTCTCTGTTAACTTGATTAGTCCTTCGGATTCTTCACATAATCAATCGGGAGCGTACCTTGTGTCCTTCCAGAAATCAACGTTGCCAGCTGCCCTATCTGCACTTCCAGGTTCTTAATAGATGCATCCTGATTCTGCATCCTCACCTCAGTCGACGAAATCAGTTTGGCCATCATCTCACATCAATTTTCTCTCCAAATTTCAAATTACTTCAAATATTTGAAGTAAGAATTGTTTTTGATGAGATTTTATTTGCAGATCTGAAGTATTGCAAACCGAATTGGGTAGAATTGCATCCGAAAGAGAATTCTGAGCCAAGCGCCAAATTCA
This sequence comes from Haberlea rhodopensis, assembly GCA_907163345.1. Classification (NCBI taxonomy): domain Eukaryota; kingdom Viridiplantae; phylum Streptophyta; class Magnoliopsida; order Lamiales; family Gesneriaceae; genus Haberlea; species Haberlea rhodopensis. Next base: position 190,022 of record CAJQUN010000664.1, read on the forward strand.
TCAAAGATCAGATTTTTCTTGGTAATTTGTTTTAAATTTCGTATCTTTTCATCCTTTGGTGCATTTACTCTGTTATTGTTAAATTGGGTCAAGAAGAATCGAAGTTTGGGGGAGTAGTTGTTGTGTTGCGGGGTGTTGGTATTGTTGTGTTTTGGGTGTGGTGTTTTATTGCAGTAAAGCTGAATAACTGAGAAAAACTTAGCAAGAAAATGGCTCCAAGAAAGAAGTCAAAACAGGCGGAGGCCTCACAGAAGCAAAAACAGGCGGAGGCCACCACTTCTGAGCAAGAGCATGACGAACGGAAGTTTGACAATGCCACGGCAGCTGAGTTGTATCCCAGTTATCACAAGAATCCCCTCAGTCGTGAAAGGGGCATGAGTATGGACAAGATTGAATGTCCTGTCATAAGGGTAGTAAGGCGACGAGGGTGGTTTCAGTTTGTTCAAACACCAATGGATGTTGTGGTTCCGCTGGTGAGGGAATTCTACACGAATCTCCGAGTTATCCCACCAGGACGCAGAGCAAATGTTTTTGTCCGAGGGACGGATCTGCTGGTTGATCAGGCAACAATTAATAATGTTTACCGGATGCCATTCATACAAAACTATGCGTACCAATCCTTCCAAAAGAGTACGATAAATTATGATGAGGTACTCGCAGTTATTGGCATGCCGGGAGAAGATTGGCAGCGGAACGATAAGGGAGAGCCACAGGTGGTTCTCAAGAAGCATTTGACACCAGAGGCCCAAGCGTGGTTCTCATTTGTTGCCTCACGGGTCATGCCCTCGACCCACACTTCTGAGGTGACAAAGGACAGAGTGGCCCTGGTATTTGCCATTCTCACAGGGCAGGACGTGGATTTGGGTGAGATTATTAGTGATCACATCCATGCTATCGGTAGCAGCCCACCTACCTCCGCACTACCGTTTCCATCTACCATCACTTCTTTATGCCAGAGATGTGGAATGAAATGGGGGGAAGACGAGGAGTTACTTCCACCGAAGACCCCGATTGTTGTTGATGGTCCACCACCCCCTACAGGCCGAAGAAGGGCTGAGCCACGACCCTCGGACAACAGACATGCCGGAGCATCATCATCCTCTGCTGTAGAGCGTACACGCATCACTTTGGACTCCCTTCACAGGGATCTCCAAGACATTGGCCTGGAGCAGCAGAGCATCCATAGCATGCAGCGGGACATACACAGCATGCAGAGAGCATTGTAGTTGGACCATGAGCAGGTAACTCAGCGTCAGATGGAGTTCATGCAATACCAGAGTGCATGGAACACTGCCATGGCCCAGGGCTTCCCAGGATTCCAGTTCCCGCCAGAGCCATACTTCCCACCATATCAGCAGCATGCACCCCCACCTGCTGATTATCCACCATTTCCGTCATACCAGGGTGAGGAGCGTCACTACCCAGTTCCCCCTCCGGAGCATGATGAGGACGACGATCAGTGACGATCATCCTCATTGTATGTGTGTTAGGATCGGTCCGGAGTGTTTAGAGGGGGGGGGGGTGGTGAATGAACACTCCTTCTAAAAATTAATCCTTTGTGATTTCTTTCGGATTAGTGAAAGAAATCTGTTTCTTAATCAATTCTTGTACAGAACAGACCACTGAAAGTATAAGTGCGGAACGGTCTGTTCTTGTATATGTAAGAATGGCTCGATGGCTAGTATGAAAGAACAAGTGCAGAATAAGATACACAGGATATGTTTCTGGAAGTTCGAAGGTGGTGTAATCCTTCTACGTCTCCCCTTCTTCCAATTAAGGAAGGTTTATACTAGAAGACTTTGATTTATACAATCCTGTTGTACAAACCCGATTCAGACTGGATTTACCTCACTACCAATCTGAAACTCCTAGTCACTCGATCTGCTCAGACACACTTTGTCTGACAGTTACAATAAGTTTCTCACTTCTATTTTTCAACACAGAAAACACAAGATGCGCACAGTGATCCTAAATGATCAAATGTTACAAAGTAAACGTGCTTAAGAATGATTTCAGCTCGAGAGCTTCTGAGCTTGTAAGCTTGGGCTGTTTTTGCTTTCTTGTGTGTTTTTCAATTGATCAGCAAGAGTTGTTATATACCCTTTGTTGCATCCTTTTATAGTTGTATGTACCAACGACATTATTTCCCTTAAAGTGCAACTTTGGCTCTGCTTAAACTCTGAGTAGGCTTCAGTCTTCTTCTTCAGGATACTTGCCGTTCTGGTTCATACTTTCGGCGACTGTCAGGTAAGCTACTCTTTGTCTTCTTACCTTTTATGGCAATCTTCAGTCTTTGGTCCTTTGTAGCATTAATTACAACATTAAATGCTACAATAAATAGCCGTTAAGATTCGGACTGAGGAGCCATTCTTTATGTATCCTTGACTGCTCTGATCTGATAAAGATTGAGATCGATCTGAAGCATCGATCTAGTCAGTCTGAAATCCATCGATCCGGTCTGATATATAATATGCCTTATCAGCTTGTTTTGTTTTGAGCTATTGATCTGGTCAGTCTGATTTCACTCGATCCGGTCTGATATGTTTTGTCATCTTTAAAATCTCATCGATAAGATCCGGAACTAACAATGTGTTTTGCCATTACGTTTATTTTTCTTGTCCATTGAGGGCAATGCACATATTAAGTTTTGGGGGGGTTGGTTTATATTTGTAGTATTTTTGTTGTTTTTGCACTTTTTGCTACTTGTCTTGTTTCTTTTCTTGCATGACTGCACTCTTATGAGACTAATTCATCCTTGAGCACTATCAACAAATTTTTTTTTTTAAATGAGTTATTCTTGAGAAATGATGAGTTGGATTTGCAACGGTACTACATGATGAAATTAATCCCCATCTAGATAGGAGTCATGAAATTTTTTAACTTGTTTGTATATATCCTTTGTTGAGCTTATGTCAAAATTGAGGAATAGTTTGAGCACGTTTTGAGTCATGATTGAGTGAAGTATGTATTGAATAAAGTGAAAACTTGTGTTAACTATGATTTGTCTTGAGCATCTTAGAAAACTCTACAATTTATTTGAAAGCACTTTGAGGCGAAATTTTATAATTAGGAACTTGACTTGGAGATGATTTAGGCGATCGTTGGACTGTTTGTGCCTTTCAAGCTTACCTTGTCTACATCATTCCTTAGTGTCCCCTCTTGAGCCTTATTGAAAAAGAATGGTATATGCATTGCATATAATTAGACCCCCATTCGACATTTTTGGCTAACTCATTATACCTACCTTGGATTGAGCCTAAAGGAAAAAATTTATCCGTCCCTAAGGGAGTATAATGAATCTCATTCATTGCACTGAATTGTATATGTAGATGAGTTCATTGTGAAAAAAAAAATGAACAAAAGAAGGAGCAATAAGAAAAGATGTAGAGAAAAGCCTTGAAAAAAAATGAAAACATTCAAATAAGACCCAAAGTGACCAAGGCTAGAAAAAGTTGAAGAGAAGCTCAATATTGTGCGAAATTTTTTGAACTAATTCTATTATACTCTCTTCTTTGCATTCATCCTACCTTTTCTTTGGAGCCGACACCAAAAGGCCTAACGCTATAAGCTTTTAAATACCTTCTGATCCAAGTCTAGGGAATAATTACATTAGTGGAGAAGTGCTGGATAGTAGATTTGTAGAGTAATCCAAAGCAATCTTGACTTTGAGTTTTTATGGCACATTTTGATCATAAAGATATGATTATACCTCATGATTGACAATAGCACACAGGCACGTTCCGATGTTGCGATGTATTGTTTAACTTAGGAGAAAACGCTTCATGTTGAACTTTGAATGACTCTTATTGATGTGTGAGTAGGATTGCTGAGCTTCTACTTTGAGTTGTAAAGATGATTCATTCAAAGTATTAAGTTTAACTCTACTTTTTGAGGTTATTGCTTGCTCGAGGACGATCAAGTCCAAGTTTGGGGGAGTTGATAGGCTTAGATATTACATGTTTTTAGCTGTAATTTCTTACTGTTTTTCGTACTTTTTCCTGGATGAAATTACGCTTTTTGGTATTTATTTGCTTGTTTCAGGAAAATAGGTCGGAAATGGTAGAAATGAGCTAAAATGAAGAAAACGGGTGAAATCGAGGCGAAAAAGAGAAAAAGAGAAGAATTTAGATTTTGCAAAGCACCGATCGATCGAGAATATTTCTCGATCGATCGATCCGGGCAGAGAATTCAGCAACAAGTTTATCGAAGTGTCGATCGATCGGAACCAAAAATTTCGATCGATCGATCGAGACAGAGAGTTTAAAATGCTGAAATGAACAGTGCACCGATCGATCGGAAAATCTTTTCGATCGATCGATACGCGAATTTTTAAAAAATCTTATCTTCCATATTTGATGGATTCTCGGTGGTTTTAAAAAAGAGATCATATCAGAAAGGGAGAGAGCCAAAAATTAGGAGAATAGAACCCTAGTAGCCGCCGAGAAGAACCCGAGGAAAAGCCATCTTCCTCCGTTCTCCGTCCGAGCTTGAGCGAGTCATTTACGGAGTGCAAGGAAGGAGCAAGAGAAGAGATTACGGTGCAACGCGCGGATTTGTTCCCACATTTATCGTATTTCTAAACTCTGATTTATTTGATTTTCATGTTCATTTGATGTTTTTGAGGTTGAGAGACAATTAAACATCTCATTTATTTGATTTGAATTGAATTGAGTTTATTTTTATCGAGTTTGAGTATAATTGTGTTTGAGTTATTGATTCGAATGTGTTTGAGTGGATTGATTTCTTATTGTTCATGAATTATATGCTTAATGATATCAAAACCTAGCTAACTTTGATTGAATTTGTGAGTTATAACCAAGATCGAGAGATAACGTTATAATACGCTACAATAATTCATGATGTATGTTTAAGATTGAGATCGAGAGATAAAATCACATACGTGAGCACTTTGAATCGAGAGGTTTAGAGTAACTAGGTTTTGAAGATTTTTGCAATATCGGATTAGTAAATAAGTGAACGAGAGCTACTTGTTCTAAGTTGATATTAGTTTCTTTACAGCTCGAGAGAGTGTATTGAATAACAGTGAAAGCCTTTCACCTTAAGAATCGATTGTTTAGTAGTTGCTTATTCAAACGAATCATTGACGAAAACACAGTTGAACGAAGAGCTAGATAAATTTCTCGAGCGAAATTCCTTTGCATATCCGGAAGCCATTTATTTTATTTATTCTTGTTTTATTTGGGTTCTTTAGTTCTAAATTTGCATTAGTTAATCTAACCCTTTTTTAATCGTAGGCTAAATATAATTTTACTAGTTTTATTTGGTACTTATACGTTAGTCCCTGTGGATTCGACAACCCTTACTTTCATTTAACTATACTAAAACTTGACACCGTGCACTTGCGGTAGAATCGCTACACTGAGAAATAAACTATTTAAAATAATAGCGGTCAATTGTCTATTAAAAGAGTTTAATTGACAATGGGGCATTCAGGATAAGCCCAAAGAAGTTGTTTGACTTCTAAAATCACAATGTTGTGATCATACTGCTATGATATACTTGAACCTCGCTGGGTCACAAGCAACCAGCCGCCGATCTGTCGATGAGAATTGAGACCTAAAGGTTAAGTGCTCAAAATGATGTTATTGATGTTTAAGGGACGAGTTTAATTTTTGAAGGCTCTTCACTTTAGTTGAGTTTCTATATTTGAAAATGTTTCATCTATAAAAAGTTCTAAAATTAAAACGTTTTGATATATTTATGTCTCATAATTATGTACAACGGTTGTACTTTAAGTTGTTCAATCAGATTGAGCTACTTGGATTATGAGTTTAGTGCTCGTGTGCTGGCTTTTGGACAAGTATGAGATTGTTATCATATGTGCTCTACAAGCCAAAAGTTGGTCTGTTGAGTTGTATGTACTCAAGCCCATTAGTGGCTCATTAGCACCTATAAATATAAGTATATGTCCCTACAAAAAAGATGATACGATTCTTAGTCACATAATTTTCGTCGTAGAAAGACTAACACCAAACTAGCACTGGTGTTAGGGTCGTGAATCTGGTCAGGTTGTTTGGACTCGAGGGATCACAACTATCGGATTTACGTCGGTGAACGGTAATCTATTTTCGTGCATTATTTATGATATTTACATGTTTCTACATGAATCAAACGCGATCGATCCATCCCAAGTTAGATATGTTTATGGTTTATTCCGCTGCGTTTGGATCTGACGCCGGGGTACAAAGACCCAATATTCCTTTTGTTTCATTAGAATGAATGGCGAGCAATTGGGGTCCATCAGAGCCGTTGGTGGGTTCACTATGCGATTCACCATCCGGAGCCACACATCATGCTTTTTAGGAGGCCACTGCTGAACTACCAGCAAGAGAACAAGCTTAATAACTGTAAGGTGTACGTTCCGCTTTCAATCCCGATTGATACCTGCAATCAAGAAACAAAGCACTCAAAGTATACAATTCAATATATATCAATAAACTGAAATGCAAACAAGAGTTAAGGAATTAGGGCTCAGGTCGAGCTGGGTATCCAATCAACGTCGTCACCGGGGAACCAAGGTATCGTATCCAACAGATGGAGACACACACTGCCCGAGAGCACTGCCCGAGACCACACTGACCGAGCGCTGCCCAAAGCACTGCCAAGCACAGCCGCGCACACAGCACCAAAGCACCAAGCTTTTCACACGGCAAGCGACGGAAACCACCCAACGACCGGAGCACAAAGCCACGGCCAACCACCACTGGAACAGGAACACGAAGGGAAGGGGTAGGCGAAAATACACAGAGTAATTTTCGGGTTTCAGGGATATTCCTCATCATGAACCATACCATACATAAAGGCACCGAGGGAGACGAAGAGGAGGGTGCAAATTCCAAAGAATTGAACCAGGTGAAGAGGCGTCCGAAGCTTCTGGAGAGGGAAGAGCAAGGGTGAAGGGAAAGGTAAAAGGGGCTCGGTTAAGGGTAATAGGGAGAAGGGCCAAAGCCCATCAGACAAATAAAGTGGTAATGGGCCAAAACCCAACAAATCTCCACCTTGGCACAATACCGGCTCCACCTCGACGTAAGGATAACCCAATAGATGACTCATCATCGCCCAAAGGGTCCCCACAACACACAAAGCATTGTGTGGACCGAGTTCTTGTCATAGCACACAGCACAGACAAAGAACACAGACAATAACCAACACAAAGAGGTTAAAGTCAATAACCGGGGTAACAATCATATAACACACACACAGCAGTTATACTAATCAAAATAGTTAACACCTAGTAATCAATCACCTGTATCAAAATTCAAAATTTTAAGACATGATTGTAGTTTAGAAATAGGTAAACACTTAGTTCCCATATCAGCAGGATTATATTCAGAAGGAATCTTTTCAAGATTAACTAATCCTTTAGCCACTACATCCCTAATGTAATGAAATCTAACATCAATATGCTTAGTGCGGTCATGAAAAACAGGATTCTTACACAATTGAATACCAAACTGAGAATCAGAAAATACCTCTACCTTACCTTCAAGCAAGCTAAGTTCAGAGATCAAACCTTTCAGCCAGACAGCTTCCTTAAAAGCTTCTGCTACAGCAACATATTCTGATTCCGTTGTCGACAAGGCAACGATATGCTGCAGCTGCGATTTCCAACTTATACATGCTCCACACAAAGTAAAAACATAAGAGTAGTAGATTTTGTATTGTCTTTATCATTCGCATAATTAGAATCCACATAACCATTCAATTTAACACCACCAGCATATTTAGAAAAACATAAGGCATAATGCATAGAGTTTTTCAAATATCGCAACAACCACTTAACAGCATTTCAATGTATCACACCAGGGTTAGACATATATCTACTTAAGCAGCTAACAGCATAAGCAATGTCAGGTCTAGTGCTAACCATCAAATACATTATAGACCCAATAGCATTTGAATACGGTACATTTTTCATGACATCAAAGTCAGCATCAGTTTTGGGACTTTGATCTTTACTTAGCACAAAATGAGCAGCTAAGGGCACGTTAACAGGTTTTGCATCAAACATGGAAAATTTCTTTAAAATTTTCTCTACATAAGAAGTTTGCTTTAACCAGAGAGTAGATACCATCCTATCTCTAACAATGTCCATGCCTAGGATTCTACTAGCATCTCCTAAGAACTTCATATCAAATTTATCACTTAGACAGTTCTTAATATGCTCAATGGATTTCAGACAAGGACTAGCAATCAACATGTCATCCACATAAATCAACAAGAAAACAGGCACTGGCATTTTATCCTTAAAATACAAGCAATGATCAAAAGAGCTTCTTTTAAATTTTAAGGTAAGCATGCATTCATCGAACTTCTTATTCCATTGCCTAGGTGACTGCTTTAGGCCATACAAAGATTTATTAAGCAAACAAACATGATTAGGGTTCTTTGAGTCAACAAAACCATCAGGTTGTTTCATGAAAATCTTTTCATCTAAGTCACCATGCAAAAAAGCGGTTTTAACATCCATCTGTTTAAGTTCCCAATTAAAGTGAGCAACAAGTGATAATAAAATCTCACAGTAGTAAACTTAACAACAGGAGCAAAGATTTCAGTATAGTCAATACCCTCTCTTTGAGTAAAACCTTTTGCAACTAGCCTAGCTTTATATCTAACAGAATCAACTTCATTCTTTACCTTAAATAACCATTTGCAATCTACCAAAGAGCAATTAACAGGTTTAGGTACAAGAGTCCATGTATGATTCACAACTAAAGAATGCATCTCATCTTTCATGGCACTAAGCCAATGCACAGCATTTTTAGATTTCAAAGCTTCATTATAGGTTTTAGGCTCACAATTATCAATAGACTCAAACATATTGAAAACATGCGATGTGAGGTGAAAATCATTAAACCTAGCAGGTTGTTTCACATTTCTCTTAACTCTATCCCTAGTCAACATATAATCATGCAGATCTTCATGTTCATCAGCAACCAATTCATTATGCACATGTTCGTCAACATTTTCATGCAAATCAGGTTCATTAACAGGCAAGTTCTCATGATTCATATTAGGGAGCACATCGTTTTCAATAACAGGGGTAACAATAGGCAAAGACTCCACCTTGCTCGGTGTAGACTCAGACACACAGTCAGATTCAGGCAAAGATGGAAGCAAGCAAGGCATTTCAGATTCATTAAAAATGACATCCCTACTTATAATAGTTTTAAAACCAGGTTCACATCTTAACCACAGCCTATATCCTTTTACACCCTCAGGATAACCAAGAAAGACACACTTAACTGACCTAGGTTCAAGTTTGTCTCCTTTCCTATGCACAAATGCAGAACAACCAAACACTTTCAGATTTGAAAAATCTAATTGCTTACCAGAAAAAACACTTTCAGGACACTTACCATTCAAAGGCACGGAAGGGGATCTATTTATCAAATAAGAAGCTGTCACGACAGCTTCGCCCCAGAACTTCTTTGAGAGTCCAGAAGATGCAAGCATACTTCTAACTCTCTCGAGTAAAGTTCTATTCATTCTCTTAGCAACACCATTTTGCTGGGGAGTATAGGGCACAGTCTTGTGTCTCAGAATCCCAGATTCACAGCACAAGTCATCAAGCAAGATATTGCAAAATTCCATTCCATTATCTGTCCTAAGCCGTTTAATCTTTTTTCCAGTTTGGTTTTCAATTAAAATCTTCAAGTTTTTAAACTTATCAAAAACATCAGATTTATTCTTCATTAGAAAAATCCACACTTTTCTAGAGTAGTCATCAATGATAGACAAAAAATACCTATTACCACCTTGAGTTGGGACAGGTGAAGGTTCCCAAACATCAGCATGCAGGTATTCAAGTATATCAGAACACTTAGTCACATTGGGGGAAGGGGAGATAGGGAATTTAACTCTTTGTTGTTTGCCTAACACACAGGAATCACAAATAGTCATGCAAGACAATTTATCCTTACCAAAACATCCATCTTTGTGTAAAATCTCTAATCCTTTAGCACTCATATGACCTAACCTTTTATGCCATAAATCAGTTAAATCATCTGACACAGAATTAGCACAGATTTTATCACAGACTGTTTTGCAAACATACAAATTCCTCCTATTCTCAGCTTTAAAAGCTACCAAAGACCCCCGCATAATTTTCATGCAACCATTTCCCCATTTACCCTCATAACCATCAGACTCTAAAGCTGCACAGGACATCAAGTTATTGCACAAAGCAGGAACATGTCTAACATCTTTCAAAGTCACAGAATAACCAGATTCAAATTTCAGACAAACATCACCAATACCAGAAACTTTACACAATTTCTCATTGGCCATAGAAACAGAAGCATGCTCAATTTCTCTGTAGCTAGAAAACAAAATTTTAAGTGGTGTCATGTGATAAGTGCAACCTGAATCAACAAGCCATTCATTTTCACACACAGGTAATGAAAGCACAGAGTTCACAGAATCACATAATTCAGTCACCATAAAAATATCCCCCATGTTTTCCCCAGAGGTAGAAGCAATGTTCGCTTGTTCACTTGTCTGATTCCCAATTTTATTCTGGTTTTTCTTTTTAGGGCAATCTTTTATGAAATGATTTGGGTCACCACAATTGTAACATTTTCTCTTACTTGACCTAGATTTCGATCTAGCCTTACTCTTTCCTGTTTTATCACCTTTTTGATATTGGTTATTGTTATTATGCCTATGTTGTGATCTACCACGAACGTGCATAACTTCACCAGAGGATTGCCTATTACCTTTGTTAACTTTTAAATCTAATTCCTTGCTTTTCAAGTCGTTCATTACAGTATCCAATGTAATAGAATCTCTACCGTACTTAATGGCGGATTTTACATCACTATAATTATCAGGAATAGCATTTAGAAGAACAATAGGTGAATAGTCGTCAATGTTCTTATCTCCTGTCAATTTAATATCTTGAATTAACTTAGTAAACACATCAAAATTCTCATCTACGTCTTTGTTCAAGTCTAGCTTGAATCTGAAAAAATTTTCCAACAAGAAAAGTTTACTAGGCAAAGATTTTTCAGTAAACATTTCTTCTAATTTTTCCCAAAGTTCTCTAGCAGATGATAGTTTACCACACTTCCTGAGCACAGAGTCAGACAAGTTCAAGATAATAGAAGAATAAGCATACTCGTCATCTTCAAGTTTCTTAGCAGTAGTAATGTTCTCAGCCCAATTACCATCAATAGCTTTAAATACCTTTTGTTGTATTAAAATTCCTTTCATCTTTTGTTGCCAAATAGAAAAATCAGATTTTCCATTAAACGGTTCAAGGTTATATCCAGAAATTGAAGCCATCACAACTAAGCAGAGAGGCACACACAATTTCAACAACCAAACAGCAGAAGCAAGGACCACAAGGCACACAAAACACAATGAAAGAATTAACCAAGCTAAGGGAAGGAAAAATCGCAATCACCCACAAGATCACAATACACTCAACGGTGTACGAGCGTGGGGCTTCAGATTGAGATTTTCCTACGGGTAAGGGACACAATTACACCTAGAAACAAGATAGTAAAAAATGATTAAAGGGTTAGAATAATCACTTACTACCCAGAGACAAAGCTCTGGGGTGACGAAACCACACTACCCGAAGCACCGAAGCGCCTGCCCGGAATCTGCCCGAGATTCCAGTAGCTGCCCGAGCTCACCAGCCACTGCCCGAAGCCAACAGCTGTGCCCGAAGCCCACAACCGCTGCCCGAGGCCCACTGCTGCTGCCCGAGGTCTGGCCGAAGCCTACTGCCCCTGCCCGAAGTCCAGCCAAGCACTGCCCGAGACCACCGAGCACTCCAGTCGCTGCCCGAGGTCTGCCCGAAGCCTACAGCTCCTGTCCGAAGTCCACCGAGCACTGCCCGAGACCAAAAGAGCACTGCCCGAGGTCAACTGAGCACTCCACCAGGCACGGAACGCTCTGATACCACTAAGGTGTACGTTCCGCTTTCAATCCTGATTGATACCTGCAATCAAGAAACAAAGCACTCAAAGTATACAATTCAATATATATCAATAAACTGAAATGCAAACAAGAGTTAAGGAATTAGGGCTCAGGTCGAGCTGGGTATCCAATCAACGTCGTCACCGGGGAACCAAGTATCGTATCCAACAGATGGAGACACACACTGCCCGAGAGCACTGCCCGAGACCACACTGCCCGAGCGCTGCCCAAAGCACTGCCAAGCACAGCCGCGCACACAGCACCAAAGCACCAAGCTTTTCACACGGCAAGCGACGGAAACCACCCAACGACCGGAGCACAAAGCCACGGCCAACCACCACTGGAACAGGAACACGAAGGGAAGGGGTAGGCGAAAATACACAGAGTAATTTTCGGGTTTCAGGGATATTCCTCATCATGAACCATACCATACATAAAGGCACCGAGGGAGACGAAGAGGAGGGTGCAAATTCCAAAGAATTGAACCAGCTGAAGAGGCGTCCGAAGCTTCTGGAGAGGGAAGAGCAAGGGTGAAGGGAAAGGTAAAAGGGGCTCGGTTAAGGGTAATAGGGAGAAGGGCCAAAGCCCATCAGACAAATAAAGTGGTAATGGGCCAAAACCCAACAATAACAAAGCATGAGTAGTTGTTCTAATGGCGTTTCCCCAATTTGCAAGCTTTATCTGTAAAAGATTTTTGCTCATTTCCTCTGCAATGGAAATTGTGTTATTTCATATTATAATCTTCAGCAATGCACTATGCGAACAACAAAATAATGAATTCCCTTTTTAAACGACTTTGATGTCAGTTTATATCGTCATTATATTCACTGTTTTCATACTAATATGCTTCTATCATATTGTTCTACCTGCCTCATTCGTAGCCTAGGTTGCCTTACTCAATATCCAAAACTGCATATAGGTCTTGGTGCTCGGGAGAAAAAGCCACCATTTTTTCATGATTGATTACGCGAATTTCATGCCAAGAATTTTGTAATTATTGAGTGTTAACTTTATTCATGCCTTTTCTATCTCCATTATTAGTATTGTGATTAAATCTATCGATATTTGGTGTTTTTTCAACTTATGTAGTCTATATCATTGAATTATTTATACTTTGTATAATTAATTTGAGAACCTAACAATCATCCTATATGGAGTGAATTCAATCAAAATGCACTTCAAATTCAACAATGAAAATTCCATTTTTCTTTTAAAAGAAAGTTGTGTTAAATGTCAATTAACAGAATGAAATTATTAAAAAAATTGTGTTTAGTGTCAATTAAAAAAAAATTTTAGTATTTACTGCTTATGGTTTTGACTTCAAATAATAAAAATAAGTGAAATCATTCAAGGGTATTTTTGTCGTTTCATGAATAAATATAAATATTTACCATATATTATCAAGTACATCAAACACAATATTACTTATCATATTTTACTAATCATACGCATCAAACACAATATAGTTTATCAATTAGTTTACTTATCATTACATTATCCACTTTTTTATCTATCCATCATTTATTCTATCACATCAACCAAACGCAGCTTCTAAATACTAGCGGACCAAAGCATAAGTATTTACGTACACATATTGTGTGTGTGTATATATTTATAAAGATTTTTTATGTTAAATAATTTTTTATACGAAAAATTAAAAATTATAATAAAATTATATAATTATTTTATAATTAATTGGTATATTTACGTAAAATAATTTTAGTTATAATAATTTGTTAGATTAGGGTGAGCAAAAGAAGATAATTTGGTCATTGTACTTTGGTATAACCGCACTTAGTAATAATTTTATTACAGAATAATAATTTGGTCATTGTATTTTGGTGTACTACTGATGTAAGATGATGTAATCACATGCTCTTTTTTTATTATGCGGAGGATATAATATATACACACACACACACACACACATATATATATATATATATATCTGTGTGTGTGTGTGTGTTTGTGTCTGTGATGAACATTAAATGTGATGTCCCCGAAATAATTAATTACAATTTGGGCATTAATTATGTTATGTGATTATTTTTTTGGGTGATAATTAAATTATGTGTTAGAATTAATTATCTTGGTGAAATGCTTAGTCACATGGTAGGCGTGACCCGGTGGTGTATTTCAGGGTGCATGTTATGCATGTTGGGATATTGGGAGTTATCATGGTTGAATTATGGTGGTTGATAATTATTTGGTGAAACATGTATTTAATTAAGGTTTTGGTGCATTTTGGTAAAATGGTTTTAAAATATCATGTTGGGATGTTTTAATACATCATGCTAATTGTTGGGGTACAATTTTAATTAACCCCTTTATCCCCACTATTCCCCCCATTTTACCATCACTTTACCAAAATTTCCAACTCACTCTCCCCAACCCTAACCCTTACCATTTTCGAAAATTGCTCACAAGAGGAGGATAAATCCTTACAAAAGCTTGGTTTGTGGGATTTATTGTGAGATTTGGAGTCCTCAAGAGGTATGAATACCTCCTTGTTGTTTTAATGGAGTTTGGTTTAGTTTTGATATGGTTTTGGTTGTTTTCAAATGGGTTTGTTTTTGGTTGGTATTGTTTTGGTTGGGTGTTAGATTTTTGGGTTGTTTATAGGTGTATTTTGAAGGTTTATTATGTTTTTATGTTGTTGGGTTGAAGGTATAAGTGTTGGTGTGGTTTGGGAAGAAAATGGTGTTAAAAAATGGTGATTTTCGATGTGCAGGGATCGGCGATCGATCGCCCGTTTCTGGCGATCGATCGCCAGCCAACAGTGCGCTCCAGTAGCGGTTGGCGATCGATCGGTGAGGCTGGCGATCGATCGCCAAAGGCAGAAATTTTGGCAGCGGGCAGAGAGGTCTGTCGATCGATCAGGCCCTCGCGGCGATCGATCGGGCCCTCGCGGCGATCGATCGCGAGACAAAAAAAAATGTGTTTTTGGATATTTTGGTGGGATTTTTGATATTGGACTATTATTGGCTCCTAATATTGGTTTGTGTGAATGTGTAGAATCATCTCAGGTGGCCACACAACTTATGAGATAAAGTCCACGACACAACACATTTTGGGACTAAGGTACGCAGTGAGACGTACAGGCATCGAACGGTAAAACGTATTTATTACGCTTTGAATTGGTTATGCATTATGGTTGCATACATGGTCTTAGTTATGCATTGTGGCTACATACATGGTTTGGATATGCATTATGGTTGCATGTGTATATTGGATACATTGGTGCATGTGATTGTTGAGTCGAGATTATATTCCAGTGATGAAGAATACTTGCCGCCTTCATGTCCAAGCGATGATAGAATACTTGCCGCTGTCATATTATAGCAATGAAGAATATTTGCCGCAAATATGTCGAAGCGAAGGATAATGCCGCTATCATACTGTTGCGAGGGATATTATGCCGCTAATATGTCGAAGCGATGGGTATTAATGCCGCTGTCATGTAAACGCGAGGGGTATTATGCCACTGATATAATAAGACTGGAACTGGCCATTGGTATACATGGAATGAGTGCATGTCATGACATCATTATTGGTATTATAATCCATTGATTATGATTGTGGTACAGGGACAACCAAGGGAGCTTTTAAATGTATTAAATACAGGAAGTGAATCGTATTTACGGTTTATGCATTTGAATTACAATCATATTATTGTGAATATGGTTTATATACATGCTCATGGTTTTGGGGTTGTTCCTGTAGGTACTTTTGGGCGGACGGGCTAAGGCGGGTTGATGCGGTGAGCTTGTGAGAAGTGCTTTTGATGTAGCAGGCCTAATTCTTTTGTATAGTCTCTACTATAGGAGTAGTGTAAAGCTATATGATTAACATTCAATTGGTTGAGAATGTAATTAATCCTTTTGGAAGTTTTATTTTGGCACTGTAATCTAATAGCTCAAGGCATCAACACGATTTTTATACTCTGTTTATGCATGATAGCTCTATTTACGCCTTTAATCCGCAGTTAAGGAACTAGGGTCCTTACATTAAAAATCTATTTTGAAATTTGTTCTGAGATAATAAAATCAAAGATATACCGTATGTTTGAAGTAAAATTTAAAAAGACATCTAAATTTTTTTCAAATTAGTCCCGTATGATATGAGTTTAATCAATAGTAGTATCAACTGTTTAGGACTAATCAAAATTGGTATCATAAGATATACGTTTGATCAATAGTAGTCCAAAAAGTAAATTGATCTCACGGAAATTGTGCTTTATCAAAAGTGGTCACATAATTGAAAGGGGTTTTGTGACCACTTTTGATTAAACACGTATCCAATTGGATCAATTTTGATTAGTCTTAAACGTTCGATACTATTATTAATTAAATGCATATCCTATGTGACTAATTTTGAAGAAAATCAAACATATTTTGAAATAGTACATGTTTGGACCACTATTGATTAAACACATATCCTATAGGACTAATTTTGAAATTTCCCCTAAATAAATATTTTTTGAAAGAATGAAAAAAATCCAAAAAGTACACACACGCACACATGTGGTAAATGGTCTATTATCGATGCCATATGAGGGTAAATTGTCACTAGCTCTAAATTTAACTTGCGTGAGTCCAATAAGGCATGTACCATATTTCATTTTTCTAATAATATCAAATTTATTACTTTCATATCTTATTTCGATTAAATAATGCACCTTAGTCGCTAATTAACTCCTTTAATATCAATGGATTAAATATTATTTCGACAATTAGCATCTAGGAACTATGTGTAAGCGAGCCCCAAAACACAAATTGATAATAGTGATAAGCCATAGTGAGTCCGTAAATAAAGGTTAGCAGGGTGGTATACGGTGGTAGATTGTTGAAGGAGTGGTCACAATGACTTTGCAGCCAAACCTTGCACCTCGTTCCGGTTATGTGATGTTTGAGCACTGATTCTGTGAAGATCCGGTTCCCCTGGTATCACCAGATCTGTTTTGAATCCAAAATAGATCGGTCATAAGGAGAGAACCAATCTCAATATCCATTTGTAGACTTGTTATCTAAGTAAAATCAGTTATGTGAACAAAACTGATATTAATCATCAGCTCAACTTGTGGAGAATATCACATCTGCTCAACCTATAGAGGAATAAGTGTTTTGGAACAAAGTGCTACTTGTATGGGGCCACCTCTTGAATCGATGGAGCAAAGTGCCACATATACAAGAGCCACCATTTGAGTCTATATAAACACCTCTGAAAGAGATTATTGGATCCATGTTTAAGGTATGCGCATTTTTGAATTTATGAAATATGTGCATCTAAATATGATGGCTATGAGGGGCAAAGTGCTACGTGTGTGTGAGCCACCTCTTGAAAGTTCTACACATACGGGAGCCACACTTGAACCTGTATGAGTTATTATATAATATGTTCTATTGTGAAATCAATTCTGATGTGGTATCAGTTTTGTTCTGGCTCTAGACGAGCAAATCAGTTTTGGCTCTTGTGTGAGCAAAATGAGTTTCAGGCTCTATTGCAAGGAAAGTTAGTATATATTTCGATTCAGTTTTGATATCAGGTTTGATAAAGATTTGTTTAAAGGTTTTATTATTGTATATTTATGTTTTATCATGTTTGATTGGCCCAAATTTGCTTAGTGTTTATCCAAACACTCATCCCTTATTTCCCTTCCCCAGATAATAATTAATTTGAAGTTGAAGACGGTGATCAGTATCAGTTCTGAGGATGATTATCTACTGCTACTGCAGATATAGAGAAAAACCCTTGCTATTGTTTTAGTGAAATTACGCTTCCGCACTGAAATCTATTTAAGATTAGTTGTAAGCGAGTTTTATCGATTTATCTATTGAAGTTGTAAAGACATTTTCTAGTTTTATGGAATAAAAAGACTGGTTTAATTGAAATCTGTATTCGAGGCTTGTTATTTTTAAAATTTTAATTTGAAAGCAAAGCTGGTGTCATCAATCCCGGTTTCAAGGCGTGACTGATACAGTTATTGGCATCTGTTAGTTGTTATGGACTATGTGAGTTGTTGTGAAGACTCGGTCAAAAACCATTACCCCATAACTACTGCTACAGTAACATGAGGAAAATGGAGGAAAAAGGTCCTCATATTCTGTAGGATCAAATCATTTTTCTAACTCTTAACAAAAATTCAAACCATTCAGGTAGAAGATATTCTTATGCATTTAGTGATACCAATCAGGTGCCTCCCCATCAAGATGAAAGGAAGTAATCAACAAATGTTGAGGATCAGAAGTTCGATAGAAATCAAAATACCGGAGAATTGTGGAACTTATAAGCGCGTTGATTTACGAGGATTGGAGAATTCTTGTGACGTGTTCGACCACTGTGGTTGAATTGGTGAATGTGGTTGATGATCGGTTGGTGTAGAAGAATTTCACATAATACATTGCTCAAACTTCGCATTTCTTTCATTGAATTATTGAGAACTTCAATGTTGGGCGCTTTATTATCCTGCATCACTGTGAGTTTCACAAGAATTTCGTCATAGTTCGCATGCCTCGTTCCTAAGCCATTACGAAAGACGGGAGCAACCTCCAGAATTATTCAAAGACAGAGAAGAAGAATGAAGCAAGAATTCAGAAAGAAGAAGTTTTGTATTTACAGAAAATTGTTTGTAAATTAATGAATGAATTCCAATACAATTCCTAGAAATTTATTCCCTCCACTCTACAATTGTTTTTTTACAGTTATTGTTGTTGCTAACTACTTAACAAAACAAACTAGCAACTACTAGTTTATTGAGTACAACTGATCAATTATTTGTAAAGCACAAAATCATATCTTCTTCTCGGTGTAATTCGCACTCTTTTCTGCACGTCTGTCTGCAAAATCCTGTTAGCATAAATGTCCTACAAACCAAACGTTACCCGATGGATTTTATATTAACCTGACTCAATTAGCTGATTATAACTATAAATATAACATCCCTCTAGGGTTAGAACCATATCATTCAATATTCTCATAAGTCGTCATCACACTAGTACTGGTGCCGAGCTTGTAAATATGGTCAGGTTGATTGGACTAGAGGATCACCACCATCATATTGATTTCGCTGTTATCGGTAATTCCTTTTCGTGCTTTTATATTTGATATTTGCACATGTTATAATATATGAATCATGCGCGATCTATCCGTCCCCGGGGTTAGATGTGTTTATGTTTTATTCCGCTGCGTTTGGATCTGACGCCAGGGTATGGAAACCCAACGGTGGTATCAGAGCCAGGTTGCGCTTTGATTCATGTATATGATAATTAAATTTATTAGATTGGTTCCCAACAACAATAATCGCTTTTGAATTTCAGTAAGGAGTCCGGAAAATATAGAAAATAGATTAAAAGATGTTTTAATCGATTCCCAAATACCTGTCACCTGAAAACCAACACACGTCGTCAATCATGGGGCAGCGGCGCGGCGAATTTCCGATGTCGTGCGCGATGGCCAGAATGAAATCGACGATGAGGCGAGTCTAGTTTCGCGATTGTCCACGAACGAACTGAAATCAAGACCAAGTTGAAATTGCTTCGCGCGAGACGTCGTGAATCTGGCCTGAAAATCGCGACCTGTTGCAAGGGTGTTGTAGCAGACGTGGTGGAGCGGATTTGTGACTGAAAACGTGGCCTGAAAATCGTGATTTTTCTGGAAATCATTTCCGGAATAATTCCGTAACCTAGCTCGTTTCTGCGCGCAACTCCAAGGATGTGGAGGCGGCGGCGCGAGGTCTGTTTCAGAAACCCTAGACATTGGGTCAACAGAAGGCGGCGGCTGGCAAGCTGAAACCCTAATTTTCTTTTTTGAAGGAAGATGAACAGTAATTTTTGGAATTATTAAATATATATATATGTATTTTGATAAAAACGAAAAATGAGGATAATTTTTGGGTTGAAATTGCATTTTTTTTTAATTTTTGATCCAAATTATTTGGAGTGTATAAAATTTTTGGGTCATTTTAGATATTTTTCGGATATTAATTTTGAAATAACAAATCATAAAAATTAATTTATTAAAAATATGATTTTTTATTTATTATATGTAAAATAGAAATTTTACAAATTTATTGAAAATTAGATAAAAGTGTTTCATTTAATTTATTTTGATTAATTTTATGATTTGAAAGGTAAAATAGAGATTTTACCAATTAATTTAAATTTAATTAATTTAAATAAAATTTGTTTATTTTATTTGTTAATTTTATTTTCAATTAATGATACGATTAGTGTGGAGACGATATAATAAATTAATTATTGTGCTCTAATTACATGTGATGTGATTAGTACAATTACATATGATGTAATTGTTTAGTTTAATGTTTAATTACATATGATGTGATTGCATGGTTGATGATCACGGGCCTTGACCAATATGTTATGCTTAGGTTTTTATTGTTTCATTATAATTGTGATTTTTGGTTATCAGGTCCGCAAACCTGCTCTCTCTATATTATTATGTATCCCACCCCGGATTTGTATCCATATTCTCGTGTTTGCACGATTTAAATGTAAAATCATTAGAATTAGTGGGAGATAGAGATTGAAGATGGAGCACCAAGAATCAAGACATGTATAATGGAAGCAAAATTGTAATAGGATTACATTGCATACCTGCATCACCTTAGACAGACTTGTGATCCACATATGACTCATGTGGATCAATTAGGAAAAGGCCATATAATCGTCCATATTTATTTATTTTTATTATGCATGTGATGTATGATAAATGTTTGTTTGTATGTTTTATTAGTACATATGATTGCATGAATAAAACATAGTTACATGAATCCGTCAAACAAACAATCAAGCACTTGATCAGATTTTAAAATAAATTAAATCCTCTTTAGAATATGATTCAAAAAAAATAAATTAATATCAAACTGATAAGGGGAGCTCAAAAGGGTTTGTCGCTTCCTGTCTTCCATCAACAGTTAAGCCATGAAATGCTACTTGTGTCATATTGCCTTACTCACCCACATGAGGGGCATCTGGCATGAGAAAGCTGTGTGTTTAACTGCCACTTAATTAAGGGTGCGGTTATGTTACCTTTTAGATTACTCACCCACCTGGGGTCTTTTGGGCGTGACATTGCCATCCGTGGGATGAGCTAGTTTGACGTGAGAAGGCATAATTTTCCTGCCCACGTAGGGTTATGCCAATCGCGAGACAAATATCTTGAGGATTGCATATGGTGCAATTGTGATCTACCTTTAGTATCATGAAGCCGGTGGGCCCACCTCCGGGGTTTTCATGAGCTAGTTGGACTCCAAGCCCACTAAGAAAATATGATTTTCCTTTCATTTGTTATGAGGGTGATGAATTCGAAAAATTTAGTGGGAGCATTCAAAATAAAAAGTCCAAGTTTTTGAATAAATTGATAATCAAACGATTTGCTTATATTTTCTGTTTATTTTTCAGTATTAAAATGGCCAAGAATCCGATTGCATCTATTCTCGATACAAACAAATTAATTGGGCAAAACTACAATAATTGGCTAAGAAATTTGAAAATTGTTCTTGGTTCTGAAAAATTGACGTATGTGCTTACGAAGCTACCCCCTGGAAAGGTTCCTGAGGGTTCGACTCTTGATGAGATTGAAACTGTCCAGAAATGGAAGGATGACGATCTCAAAACGCGATGCTATATGATGGCATCAATGTCGAATGAACTTCAAAGACAACATGAACATATGAACCATGCCGTCGATATTCATACTCACTTGCAAGAGTTGTATGGTGAGCATACTCGTTCTTTACATTACAGTGTTGTCAGAGACCTATTCCGTGCCATATGAGGGAAGGGTCTTCAGTCCAAGCTCATGGATTGAAGATGATAGGTCTTATTCAGAAACTTGCTAGCTTACGATCTTGGAGAACGAATTGGCGTTGGATGTGATCATTCAGTCTCTACCAGACTCATTCAAACAATTTATGGTGAACTTCAACATGCACAAAATGGAGTGCACACTTGTAGAGCATGTCAATATGTTGACTACTGCTGAGGCTGCCATGAAAAGAGGAAAAGCCTGTTCTGTTGATTAATTCTTCTTCTAAAGCCAAGAAGAGTTCTTGGCCTAAGAAGAGGAAGGATACTGGGAAGCGTTCTCTGCCTTTACCACAAAAGAAAAGGGCTAAGGGGCCGACTGCGTCAATTAATGAAGAACAAAAATGCTTCCATTACGGCAAACCTGGGCATTGGAGGAGAAACTGCAAGGAATATCAGGATCAGAAACGTTGTGGACCAGGTATATTCTTTGTTGAAGTTAATGTTTCCATTAGTTCAGCTTCTTGGGTATTGGATACCGGTTGTGGATCACATCTGTGCAATAATATGCAGGTGATGTCAAGAAGCAGCAAGCTGAAAAATGATGAGAATCTTTTGAGGCTTGGAAATGGTGCAAGGGTTGCAGCCACATCTATTGGAAAAGTTAATTTAGCTCTAGATTCCGGTTTTGATTTGGTTTTAAACGATTGTTTATTAGTTCCAGACTTGATTAAAAACATTATTTCTATTCCTGTTTTGGATAGGGAAGGTTTTTCTTTTAATATTTCAAATGTGATTTGTCATATTTTAAGAATGGTTCTATTATTGGTTCTGACACTTTGTTAAATGATCTGTATGATTTAAAACTAGCTGATACACCGGTTTGCTTTCAACAAATGGGAAAACGTAAGGCGATAATCTACCTCCTGTAAATATTTGGCATGCTAGATTAGGTCATATTTCTAAGGGAAGGATGAGTAAATTGATGAGTGAAGAATTGTTTGATTCATCAGACTTGGATACACTTGCCACTTGCAACTCCTGTCTCAAAGGAAAAATGACCAAAAGACCTTTTGGTGGTCATTCTGAGCGAGCCAAAGATCTATTGGATTTGATCCATTCAGATGTTTGTGGGCTGTTAAGTGTTAACGGGCGAGGAGGATTTTCTTACTTCATCACATTTATCGATGATTATTCGCGATATGGGTATGTGTAGCTCACAAGATACAAGTCTGAAGCTTTTGAAAAGTTCAGAGAATTCAGACATGAAGTGGAGAAACAACTAGGTACAAGTATTAAAGCACTTCGATCTGATCGGGGTGGCGAATACTTGAGTACCGAGTTCATAGATTATCTCAAGTTCATAGCCGCCATGCTGTAACACAAGGGTTAACAACAATTCCAAAACAATACATATGCTATACCGTTAGATAACATGAATGATAATAATCATGTTAGTATAACAATTTTATACATAAAAAGCTCCACATGCATAAACATGCCCAAATGTAACCACCTAGCCAACCATGCTAAGGCTACCCTTCACTCGTTCCCGGGTTCTCTAACCACTGCTCTGATACCACTAATGTAAGGACCCTAGTTCCTTAAGTGCGGATTAAAGGCGTAAATAGAGCTAACATGCATCTATAGAGTATAAAGATCGTGTTGATTCCTTGAGCTGTTACGATTACAGTGCCAAAATAAAGTTTCCAAGAGTAGAAACTGTACAAAAGAATTATGCCTGCTACCAAGAGCACTCCTCACAAGCTCACTCTATCAACCCGCCTTAGCCCTTCCGCCCAAATGTACCTACAGGAACAACCCCAAAACCATGAGCATGGATATAAATCATATTCACAATAATATGATTTAATTTAAATGCATAAACCGTAAATACGAATCACTTCCTGTATTTAATACATTTAAAAGCTCCATTTGGTTGTCCCTATACCACAATCATAATCAATGGATTATAATACCAATAATGTATGTCATGACATGCATCCATTCCATGTATACCATGTTCGATTTCCATGTCTTATTATATCAGTGGCATAATACCCCTCGGGTTAACATGACAGCAGAAATACCCATCGCTTAGACAATACCAGCGGCACTAATATCCCTCGCTATAAATATGACAGCGGTCGTGTTCTTCGCTTCATATTAGCGGCAAATATTCTCTCATCGCTACGGTATGACAGCGGCAAGTATTCACATCGCTACGCCACTGGCGGCAAGTATTCTCCATCACTGGAATATAATCTCGACTCACAATCACATGCACCAATGCATCCCATATACACATGCAACCACAATGCATGACCAAATCATGTATGCAATCCATGATGCATAACCAAGACCATGTATGCAACCACAATGCATAATTAATTCCATGTGTGCAACCATAGTGCATAACCAATTCAATGCGTAATAATACGTTTTACCGTCCGATGCCCGTACGTCTCACTACGTACCTTTGTACCAAAATGTGTTGTATTGTGGACTTTATCTCCTAGGCTGTGTAGCCACCTGGGATGGTTCTACACATTCACACAAACCAATATTAGGAGTCAATAATAGTCCAATATCAAAAGAATCCACAAAAATATCAAAAGCACATTTTTTGTGTGTCTCGCGATCGATCGCTGCAAGGCCCTGATCGATTGCGAGATCACACTGCCCGTTGCCAAGTTTTTCTGCACTCGGCAATCGATCGCCACTTTTGGTGTGATCGATCGTCAGCCTCACCGATCGATCGCCCAAAAGTGGCGATCGATCCCCAAGCGCACTGGTTGCGCGCGACCGATCGCTCGCTTTGGAAGATCGGTCGCCGCTGCCTGGGCTACGAAAATCTCCATTTTTGTACCTCATTTTCTTCCCCATCTTCACCAACACTTACACCAACAAACCAATAACATAAAAACACCAAAAACCTTCAACATACACTTTAAAACAACCAAAAATCTAACATCCAACCAAAAACCATACCAACCCAAAACAAACCCATTTCAAAACCTCCAATATCCACTCAAATCAAAACCAATACTTACAAAAACAACAAGGAGGGATCTATACCCTTCATAGACCTCAAATCTTACCAAGAATCACACAAATGGAGTTTTTGCAAAGATTTCTTCTTCCTCTTCTTGCCAAACTCGAAAATGGGTTAAAGGGTTAGGGTTGGGAGAGTAATTGAGGATTGGTAAAGTGAGGAGGGTAAGGTGGGGTAGTGGGGTTTAAATGTTATAATTAAAACATGTACCCCATTAATTAACATGATGTATAAAATACCCCAACATGATATTTTATAAGCATTTTACCAAAATGCACCAAAAACCCAATTAAATCCATGCTTTACTATATAATTATCAACAATCACAATAAAACCATGATAACCCCCAATTTCTCAAAATGTATAACATGCACCCTGAAATGCACCACCGGGTCACGCATACCATGTGACTAAGCATTTCACCAAGATAATTAATTCCCACACATAATTTAATCATCACCATAAATAATCACATAAACATAATTAATGCCCAATTTGCATATAATTATTTCGGGGATATCATACTCACGACCACCGATCAACAAAAAATACACATTCACAGATGTCAACATCCGTGTCTTCCAAGGTATCACATCTTGGTCCCAACAAACTATTGAAACTCCACAAATTCTCAAAATTCCATAGAGAACATGCAAGAAAATCAATTGCATTCTCACCACATGTGTCGACAATGACACCAAGCGAATTCGAATCCTGGTCATCCCTTGTTTACCCTTAGAATCAACCATTCTAATACAAGGATGACTATCGAATTAAATAACAACGAACCTCCTTCAACCCAAAATACGACAATCTCTTCTTAGAAGAGAGTCAACCAAAACCTCACAATTATTCCTCAGAATAAATCGTTCCAACGAGATTAAAAATCTCAAGGATGCTACAATCTCTTACTAGAGATTCACCAATCCAGACACACTAACCAGTCACCCAAGCGTAACAATGTTGGCCTACATATATACACATCGATACATGTGTTTCATCCCCAACACACCACATGCGTACTCAATGCACTTGTCTTGGGTACCTCCAATCATACACACAAGCCCAAGACACGATTGTCAATCACTCATTTATTCCCACTCAGGAGGGAATAATAATTGTCAAATCAAGGACTATTGGTGTGAATTCAATACTGACACCGCGCGCACAGACTCATCGAATCTTTCAAAGATTCCCAACAGATATATCAATACCTCTTTCCTCACAAGGAAAGTGTCATGCATCCATGACTCTCCAAACTCGAACCATCGTTCGAACAATCTAGATACATTTATACTAAAATGTATCCATGAACTAATAAATACAATACATAACATCTCATGATAGTGCATTAATGCTACTATCACAGATCGTTCTTAAATCCGCATACGCGACGTATAAAAACTACAACAATGCTCCGTACTAACATAATACTTTCAAGCATCTACCTAGGGACGTTTCCTCGTACGCTCACAATTAACACAAAGTCATTACCCGGTCCACCACTAGTAATGCTTACCATGGTTGATTCATGATCAACCCGCAACTGATACCAACTGTCTCCACAACAGCAGTGCTCAAAACCGAAATCAATATACAATACTATCTTCTCAAGATATAAGATACAATCGATATAGTAGTGTTATCCCACTAACTATATCCCACAATTCTGATTATGTTTCACCATTGCATCCCCAACGCAATAATACTCAAATAGAGATAACAATAACTTGTTGACACTCATGTTGGTACTCCCATCAAAACCGAGCTGTCAAAATACAAGTTCCTCGACGCATTTATGCGTAAGAACGTACCCTTGAGGTATCTATTATCTCAACTCAAAAGCATTATAGTGATTACACGAGTCCACTATAACCTCTCCTCATATCATCATATGATTCACCATACTCGATTCCGACAAGCAGTATAGTGGCTACCGCAAGCTCACTATATTACTGCAACAACAAAACTTCATACCTGGCTAGCAAATCGCAGCCTCCCAAGGTTTACGCAAAGCCTACCAACGTGTCATACGTTCAATCCCGGTATATAATAATGTATCATTCTTATACCACTATCACTCTCACAATTCACGAATCACATAATGAATTAATTATCGTCGTAAAAACAATTAAAGATATTAGATCACTATCTAGCATTTCTCTAATATCAATATATGACAGACATCCCAATGTCCCCAATCGATCACATCTCTATCCTAACTCATTAGGATGTATTTACATATTCTCACGTGTATATGCATTCATATGCATTATACACTACATCGTTATACGTGTGTAGGTTCCTCGACCACTACATATACCACAAGTCGCTTGGCCATAGCCAACTCAACAAGTATACCAAAAGGTATCACTACTCGTAACCCATTTACCTCAATATATGATGCAGTACACTTATCTGTAGGACACAACCATTTATCCATCGAACAAACATGCTCGGTGTGGGGTCCTTGTGATATCCCCGAAATGGTTAATTGCATTTGGGCATTAATTACGATTATTATGATTAAGTATGTGGTAATTAATTATGTGTTGGAATTTATTTACCTTATGGAAATGCATGGTCATGTGGATAGGGTGACCCGGGGTTGCATTTCAGGGTGCATGTGATGCATGTGGGGTAGATACTATTGGAAGCATGATTTATTTGCCTTTGGTAGCAATTAATTGGAAATCATGTGTTTAATTGATATTTGGTGCATTTTGAGTAAATACTTTGAAAAATATCATGTTGGGGTGTTTTATACACCATGGAATTATTTTGATTTGCTTTTAATTAAACCACACCTTTTACTACCCCAACCCCACCTCATCCACTCATTCTTACTTTACCAAAATCACCACCCAAACCCTTTCCCTTCTTCCATTTTCGAGCTTGAGCTTAGGGTTGAAGAGAAAACCTTCCAAAAGTCTTGATTTGTGAAGATTATTGGATGATTTGAGGTCCCCAAGAGGTATGAATGCCTCATTGTCATTTTTATTGTGTTTGGGTTGGTTTTGGAAGGGTTTTTAATGATTTTGAAATGGGTTTGTGTGGGTTGTTGTGGTTTTGGTTAAGGGTTAGATTTATACTTGTTTTGAAGTATGTTTTGGTGGTTTATGTTGATATTTATGTTGTTGATTGGTTGGTTAAGTGTTGGAATGGGTTGGAATGGTTTTGAGGTACAAAAATGGGGGATTTTCGGGTTACAGGGGTTGGCGATCGATCGCCCATTCCAGGCGATCGATCGCTCCCAGGCAGTGAGTTTTGCCAGCGCTTGGCGATCGATCGCCACTCTTGGGCGATCGATCGGCGGGTCTGGCGATCGATCGCGCCAGGGGTGGCGATCGATCGCCGAAGGGTGCAATTTTTGATTCTCGGGCAGTGAGGATTGGCGATCGATCGCCGTGAGGGGCGATCGATCGCGAAAGCCAAAATATGGTTTTTCTGGTTATTTTTGTAGGATTTTTGGTATTGGACTATTATTGGGTTCTAATATTGGTTTATGTGAATGTGTAGAACCATCCCAGGTGGCAACACAGCCAAGGCATTGAAGTCCTACCATACCCTACATTTTGGAAAGGTACGTAGTGGACGTACGGGCACCCCAACGGTACATGTATCTTATATACTTATTGTTTATGCATTGTGGATGCAAGTATATATGTGGTATTGCATAGTGGATGCAAATACATGTTATGCATGATGTTTATAGATGCATATGATAATTGGTGCACATCCCATGAGTCGTGGTCATCCCTTGATGATTTTAATGCTTGCCGCTATTTGGTTTGGTTCCGCTAAATGTGAAGCGAGGGGTGGGAGCGCCGCATGTCACATTTGAGCGTGGTTATCATATAGGACGAGGAAAGGGTATTTGCCGCTCAATGAGAGGCGAGGGGTGGGAGTCCCGCAGTCCATTGAAGCGAGGTTATCCTATGCCGTCTATATGTAAATAAGCGAGGGGCATTAAAATACATTGTGATGGACAGACTAGGGATTGAGGATCAGTATTTGGTATATTGATGAAATGATATATGTTCATGACATATTTGGACCATTTAAAATAATCTATTGATTATACTCATGAGTTATGGTACAGGGACAACCAAACGGGAAGCGTTTGAAATGCATGGGAAAACAGGAAGTGTTTTATTATGATTATGCATTTACGCTTTATCTTCATATTGTGTGGAATATGAATGATTATTATTGCTCATGTTTGGGGGTTGTCCTTGTAGGTACCTTTTTGGCATGATAGAAGGGCTTGAACGGGTTGAGGTGGTGAGCTTGAGGAGCATTCTTTTGAGGCAGAAAGGACAGGATTATTTTGGATAGTATCTACTCTAGGAGTAGTATAAAACTATAATTGAAAACATTCATTGATTGGAATGTAATTAATCCATTGGTAGTCCTTATATTTGGCATGTAATGCTTAAGCTCATAGACTCAACATGTTCTTTTAGACTCTGATTGTTTATATTAGCTCTATTATGCCTTAATTCCGCACTTAAGGATTAGGGTCCTTACATTAGTGGTATCAGAGCAGTGGTTAGAGAACCCGGGAACGAGTGAAGGGTAGCCTTAGCATGATAGGCTAGGTGCTTCCATTTGAAGCATGGTTATGCATGTGGTGCATATTTTGTATATCTTGTTATACTAACATGCTTATATCACTCCTGTTATCTAACGGTATAACATGTATTGCTTTGGAATTGTTGTTAACATTTGTGTTACAGCATGGCTGCTAATGAGGAAGTCGGTGATATGGGGAGCATGAATGCTAGTGTTGGACAGACAAACCCTCTACCTCCACCGGCTGTGGGAATGGAACCAGTGGTTCAGTTATTGCTACCGGGTGAGATTAGCTTGACTCAATTTCTGTCTTACCATCCGCCCCGGTTTGAGGGGACAGAGTCTGGGGAGGAGGCTGAAGAGTGGTTGGAAAGACTGGAGCAGATCTTTGTGTCGGCTCCTTGTGCTGTGACAGCTTGGCTGAGGCTGGCGGAGTTTCAATTAGCCAAGAAACCTCTGTTGTGGTGGAGGAGCACAGTGATGGAGATGAGAGCACTGGGTGCTGTGATTGACTGGACACTCTTCAGGACTAGGTTTCTGAATCGGTACTTCTCCGCGGCAGCAAGACAGACAAAGGAGGATGAATTTACAAGTCTGAGGCAGGGGAACATGACAGTGGCAGACTATGCCACACGGTACTCTTCGTTGTTGAGGTACGTCCCCCACATTGCCACCAGTGGACACACTAAGATGAGGAACTTTATGAAAGGATTGCGACCGGAGCTCTATGACCGGGTTATCACCAATAACCCAACTTCTTTTGATGACGCTCTAACAAGAGTGGAGCTTGCTGAGCTAGGAGTGGGAGCTTACGCTATGCCACCACCGGTACCGCAACAGAGGCAGACTAATGACAGTTTGAGGCCTCGGGGTGAGCCATTTAAGCCCCGTGGTGCCTCTTCATCTTCACGGTATGGTGGAAAGAAACACTTTGGACAGAAGCAGGATAACAAGAAGGGTAATTGGTCGGCCAATAGAGGATCTTCACAAGGGGATAGGCCGGGAGAGCCGAGGTGCAATAATTGTGGAGGCCACATTCTTCAAACAAGTGTCCTGCATGTTATGTCTGTGGCAAGATGGGCCACATTGCTCGGTATTGCCCCACACGGGGAGGACAGTCAGAGTATCAGGGCAGCAGGCCGAGGTTTGAGGATAGGACAGTGCAACAGAGGCAACAGTTTGGGCCTCGACCATCGGGAGGTCAGACAGTAGGACCACCCCAGGGGCAGGTATATGCACTGACCAGGGAGCAGGCCCAGGCAGCCCCAGAGGAGGTGATTGCCGGTACGTGTCATTTATTTACGTACCCTGCTTTTATTTTGATCGATACAGGTGCCTCCCATTCTTTTGTATCGGTGGGTTTTGTGGAAAGACACCATATGCGCACGTCTTCTTTACCCACGCCTCTCCTTGTCTCGACACCCACTGGAAGAAATGTCGTTGCTGATCAGTTTATGGCAGACTGCCTCATTTATTTTGAGGGCAACGAGTTGAAGGCAGACTTGATCGTATTGGGTATGTCAGACTTCGACTGCATCTTGGGTATTGATGTTCTGAACAGATATCAGGCAGTGGTAGATTGACAGAGGACAGTGAAGTTCAGACCTGAGTTGGGCAGTCAGTGGACTTTCTATGGCAACGGTTCTCGTGCGAAGATTCCGTTGATTTCAGCGATCAAGATGACTCAGTTGTTGGAACGAGGTCACACGGGCTATCTTATTTATGCCGTGGACACGTCTGGGAAGAGTAAGGAACTAAGAGTTGAGGATGTGCCAGTAGTGGCAGAGTTCGCTGATGTATTCCCAGAAGAGATCCCAGGATTCCCACCGGCTAGGGAAGTTGAGTTTGGGATCGAGCTGTTGCCAGGGACATCCGCTATCTCTCGTGCACCTTATAGGATGGCACCGGCTGAGCTGAGAGAGTTGAAAGAACAGTTGCAGGATCTCTTGGACAAGGGATATATACGCCCGAGCGTGTCGCCATGGGGCGCACCAGTTCTCTTTGTGAAGAAGAAGGACGGTTCGATGCGGTTGTGTATCGATTACCGGCAACTGAATAAGGCTACAGTGAAGAACAAGTATCCTCTTCCAAGGATCGATGATCTGTTTGATCAGTTGCAAGGTGCCAGGGTGTATAGTAAGATTGATTTGAGATCCGGGTATCATCAGATTCGGGTCAGAGAGGAAGATGTGCAGAAGACAGCGTTCCGGACCCGTTATGGACATTATGAGTTCCTAGTGATGCCGTTCGGCGTGACGAATGCTCCAGCAGTCTTCATGAGTCTGATGAACAGAGTGTTTCAGCAGTATCTTGATCAGTTCGTCATCGTGTTCATAGACGACATTCTCATCTACTCCCGGAGTGAGGAGAAACACTTGAGGACAGTGATGTGACTAGAAATAGACACATCTATTACGCTTAATTGTCTACGATTTGGTATATTTTGATGGATAAATTGATACATATGCTACCTAATCGTATATTTATGTAAATGTAGGGAAAAGTGAAGAAATCAAGCTAAAATGATGAAAGAAGCAATAAAGTTGAAGAAAAGAGGAAAAAACCGGAATCAAAGACACATGTTGCTCCTTTCTCCTCAAATTTCTATGTATTCCGGCCAAGTTTTGGGAATGTGGTCCATATAAAAGTTGTAGAACTTTGAGTTATCTTCGCGTGGACAGCTGACTCGTCGAATTCGGAGTTCGTGTGTGAAAGTTATGGCCAAAATACAAAACTCGCCAGAAAAATGGAGGACAGGCGTAATTACGCCATTCACAGGCGTAATTACGCCAACGCTACGGCATGTCTAGGCGTAGCTACGCCATTATACGCGTATTTACGCCTGAAGACTTTTGGAAAATTAAAAAACTTGATTTCTTTCCTTCCCACATGGATTTTACCCTACTCCATCAGCCTCCATACCTCATATACACGATTTTTACCTCATTTTAAGCATAATTTGATACTCTTAGAATTTTTTAGGATTTTAGATTAATTTTCTTTCAAAGTTTTCTTCAAGAACGACGAAGAACGGAACCGGAATTGACAAGCCGGAATCGTGATTTATAGTAGTAATTTCTTTTCCTTTATTTATTTAATGTTTTCCATTGAATTTTTATTGCTTTTAGATTTAATTATGCTAGGCTAAAACCCTTCGATTCTTGGTTGAAGGGATACCTACTTTTGGATTTAAATCTTTTATGAAAATTCGGTTTGATTGTTGAATTAATCTTCGATTTCAATTGGTTTCTCAGAATTCGAATTCCATGATTGTTGTGCTTGTGTATTAGACCGATCACCTAATATTCAATAACATAATCGATAGTTTGCTAAGAAACAACTAAGATTAATAATTAACCGGCTGTAGGTGTTATTGAATTCTTAGGAGAAACGATTGAGTAATCAATTCTAACGGCTGTAGTTTTTATTGATTAGATTTGTCGAACTCATTAGTTTTGAAAACTATCATTGATTTAATCATTAACGGCTGTAGTGGTGATTAGAGATTTGGTAAGGGTTGAATTGAATGCTGTTTTCCCTTTGACTACGAATAAGATGAGTAGGAATTGAATTTCCAATCGATAGATAATTGAAAGAATTCGAATGTTTTGATTTGATGACTAAAAGATAATTTTCCAAAAGTACGGTTACCTGAAAACCAAGAATCGCTTTAATCCCATAAGTTTTAATCATTTTAGTTAGACTCGTTAATTAGTTTGATATTTGCTAAGTAGTAGTAATCCAGTCCAAATCCCCCATTGTTACTAGTTCTTTGATAATTGACACAAAATAAATTTACCTTCCCTGTGAGATCGATCCCTACTTCCACTACTACATATTTTTGTTATTAACTGAAGAAGGGTTAATTTGGGCGTACCAAATTTTGGCGCCGTTGCCGGGGAGGGCAACATTTATTTGTGTCGATTTTTTTTTTTATTTTTTTTTATCCCGCATTACTACTTTGGTTTGTTAATGAGTACAGGTGGATCGTTCAATCACGAAGATAACTTTCACTACGATCCTGAGATTGAGAGGACGCTACATCAGAGAAGGAGAGAAGCAAGGCTGCTTGAAGAGGAAGAAAGGAACAACATGGCTGCAAATCAAAGCTTGAGGCAGCTCGCAAATCCTACCTTGGATCAACAACCGCTCTGCATCAGTTTCCCTGCTCCGGCCAATAACGTAAATTTTGAACTCAAATCTGGTTTAATTCACTTATTGCCATCTTTTCATGGTCTTGCAGGTGAAAACCCACATAAGCATCTGATGGAATTCCACGTGGTGTGCACTACCATGAAGCCGACCGGAATCACTGAGGATCAAATAAAGCTAAGAGCGTTCCCGTTTTCTCTAAAGGACGCTGCAAAAGACTGGCTCTTCTACTTACCATCCGGATCGATCACCACGTGGACTGACTTACAAAGAATATTTCTAGAAAAGTACTTCCCAGCTTCACGGGCAACGAACTTGAGGAAAGAGATATATGGTGTGAAGCAGCTCTACGAGGAATCACTACACGAGTACTGGGAGAGATTCAAGAAGTTGTGCGCAAGTTGTCCACAACACCAGATAAGTGAACACCTTCTCATCCAATACTTTTATGAAGGTTTACTTTCTTCTGACAGGAACTTAGTGGATGCGGCAAGCGGAGGAGCATTCATAGATAAAACAGCGGAGGAAGCTAGAAGGTTGATAGCTAACATGGCGGCCAACTCCCAACAATTCGGATCTGTGCGCCATGGGCAACCGCAAAGAAAAGAGGTAAACGTATCAAACTTAGAACAACAACTGATAGACCTCACTTTTCTTGTGCGTGGTATGGCAGGTGGAAATGTAGGAAAGACAAAACCGTGTGGAATCTGTCTGGCTGCGAACCATTCCACAGACGCATGCCCCTCACTACAAGAGACAACCACGGAGAACGTGAATGCTGCAGGAGGATTCCCAGGGCCACCACAAAGGAGTTATGACCATCCACCAAACAACTACAATCAAAGGTGGAGAGAACATTCAAACCAAAGCTATGGTAACCAACAGATGAACCAACCTCCACCCTATAGACCGCCATATCAGCGACCTCCACCACCGCCAGTGCACCCTCCCTCTGATAGGTTAGAACATAGCATCCAAATTATTGCTGAAAATAGCTTACAATTTCAACAGGAGACGAGGGCAAGCATCCAGAGCTTGACGACGCAGATGGGACAATTGGCAACTTCAATCAGCAAGATCAAGCAAGGATTTCAAATGGACTGCCATCACAACCAGAGATGAACCCCCGGGAAAATGTGAGTGCTATCACAGTGAATGTGAATGAAGATGCAGCTGAAGAAAAGGTGGTACTGACACCACCCCAAAAAGAAGAGATGACGGAGACAGAGACAGATGTTGAAGAGCCAATGCAAGGGGAGGAACCACGAGGTAAGTACCACAAACTTTCTGAATATAAAGAACCACCCCCTTTCCCCCAAGCATTGACGGACAATAGGAAATGTGCCGGACTCAAAGGCCTCTACGAGATGAGTCCACGCTACAAAGAGCAAGCCCCATTGCATGAAACCGTGAATGAGGATCGAAACAAGGAACACAAGGGGCAGCCTAAGGTCGAGCTCAATGACAATGTTTCGGCGGATAACCAAAGAAGCATCCCCATTAAATGCAAGGACCCAAGTATGTTCTTTATCCCATGTGAGATTAAGTCTATTAGGATTGAGAAGGCTATGCTCGATTTAGGATCGTCCATAAATGTCATGCCTTACTCAATGTACTCTCAACTGAAGATGGGACCTTTAAAAAGAAATAGAGCAGTTATTCACTTAGCTGATAAATCCATGGTCATACCTAAGGGGATAATAGAGGACGTAGTTGTGCATGTAAAGAATTTGGTCTTCACAGCCGATTTCTATGTCTTAGACATGAGAAATGGTGATCCTTCTAGTCTAATTATTTTAGGAAGACCATTCTTGAAATCATCAAATTCAGTAATCAATATGAATAGCGGGTTGATAACCATGGAGTCTAATGGTGAAATTGAAAAATTCAACATGTATGAACCCATTAAACCTCTTGAGCATTCTAGTTACGCTATTGATGTACATGATGATTATGATTCTGATTTTGATAATGATGAGTTGTGGGAAATGGGAAAGGCTACTGATAGCCTTGACGAGAAGAGAGGTATGGATCCCCCTCCTGTGCATACTGTTCATACTATTGCTGCTTTATCTACTCATGATACTGCTGATCCTCTTATGTCTCACTTGCAGGATCGTACCGTTGGAAAGAAGCATCCTCCGGATCGACCATGTCAATCACGTGCCGAAAGAGTAAGGACTGGGCATAACCACTCAAAGACCAACAAACCGAACTATCGAGGAGTGAAAAAGATATTGAGGTGGTTAAGGAAGGATAGAGCAACACTGCATCAACCACCTTGATAGAGGACTGGCGTCGGGCCACCGACGTTAAACAGAGGCGCTGCTTGGGAGGCAACCCAAGGGGAGTTAGTTTCCCTTTTACCCTTTTATTTTTATTGCTTTTTAGTTTAAACTTTTCTCTTTTCTTATATTTTTGCCTTACATTGGGGACAATGTAAGATTTAAGTATGGGGGAGGGATTAGTGGTGTGTTATTGTTTTTCTTATTTCAAAATACAAAAAAAAAACAAAAAAAAATCGAAAATTTGAAAATTTTGAGCTCATAGTTAGTAATGAATGCATGCTTATAATCACTAGCCCATGATGAAACCTAATTGATAGCATGCATGTTTTTGAACATAGGTGAATTGTTAACCTTGGAACACTTTGAACTCTAATGCAAAGTGTGCTTTAACTTAGTAGTTGAATATTTTGAGCACACTATTGTCATGACTTGTGAAGTGTGCATCACTTAGTGAAGATTGTGTAAATTTTGTGATAGTCTTAAGAAGTCTCTAATACATGCTAGAACTTAACTACATGCTCTTTGAGGCGTATGTCTAGACTACTTGCAAACATGAAAGTGATATAGGCAATCTTTGATGCGTTTGAGCCTTTCAAGCCTACCATGTAAACAAAATCATTCTCTAGTACCTATTTCGAGCCTTAAATGTAAAAGAATGGTAGTATGCTAAGCATACTAAAGACCCCCATTCAACATTTCTTGACTAGCTTATCATCCTACCCTTTAAGCCTAAATGTAATTTTAATCCATACCTTTTAAGGGAGTATGATGTATTTCATTCAAATACACTTGGGAATCATTGAAGTTTATTTGTGAGCTTAATTGTCAAAAGAATGGAATGCATGAAAGAAAAAGGGATGCCTTGAAAAATAGATGAAAAATATGACTCCAAGGGGAGCCAAGGCACAAAAGAAGCAAAGTGTTGAAATAGACCTTGTGAAAAAGAACAAAGTTGAAAAATTCATACAAGAAGAGAAGCTTTTAGTGTGCATTTCATCATACTCTCTTGTTTGAATATCCTTACCCTTTCTTTCATAAGCCAATACCTAGGCCAAGCTACAAGCTAATTAAGACCTACTTGATTTGTGTTTGCAAAGTAGCTAAGATAGTGGAGAAGAGTGTGCAAGTGAGCTTATACTTGTGTTAGTGTATGACTTGAACTATTATGGCTTTGCATATTTTGAATCTATAATTTGTACACAACACTTGTTTATGACCACACACACACGTTCACTACTTCGTTGAGTATGAAATGTATAGGGATTGAACTTGTTCCACCACTGTTAACTTTTCACCGCCTTTCATTACTGTGCATGTTAAAATTGTTGAGGCAGTAAAGTGAGGACAAGTTAGTTTGTTTTGATGCTATGAGCCAACCAAAAATATTGTAGGTTTGATTGTTTACTCGAGGTCGAGTAAAGAGTAAGTATGGGGGTGTTTGATGTGACTAGAAATAGACACATCTATTACGCTTAATTGTCTACGATTTGGTATATTTTGATGGATAAATTGATACATATGCTACCTAATCGTATATTTATGTAAATGTAGGGAAAAGTGAAGAAATCAAGCTAAAATGATGAAAGAAGCAATAAAGTTGAAGAAAAGAGGAAAAAACCGGAATCAAAGACACATGTTGCTCCTTTTTCCTCAAATTTCTATGTATTCCAGCCAATTTTTGGGAATGTGGTCCATATAAAAGTTGTAGAACTTTGAGTTATCTTCGCGTGGACAGCTGACTCGTCGAATTCGGAGTTCGTGTGTGAAAGTTATGGCCAAAATACAAAACTCGCCAGAAAAATGGAGGACAGGCGTAATTACGCCATTCACAGGCGTAATTACGCCAACGCTACGGCATGTCTAGGCGTAGCTACGCCATTATACGCGTATTTACGCCTGAAGACTTTTGGAAAATTAAAAAACTTGATTTCTTTCCTTCCCACATGGATTTTACCCTACTCCATCAGCCTCCATACCTCATATACACGATTTTTACCTCATTTTAAGCATAATTTGATACTCTTAGAATTTTTTAGGATTTTAGATTAATTTTCTTTCAAAGTTTTCTTCAAGAACGACGAAGAACGGAACCGGAATTGACAAGCCGGAATCGTGATTTATAGTAGTAATTTCTTTTCCTTTATTTATTTAATGTTTTCCATTGAATTTTTATTGCTTTTAGATTTAATTATGCTAGGCTAAAACCCTTCGATTCTTGGTTGAAGGGATACCTACTTTTGGATTTAAATCTTTTATGAAAATTCGGTTTGATTGTTGAATTAATCTTCGATTTCAATTGGTTTCTCAGAATTCGAATTCCATGATTGTTGTGCTTGTGTATTAGACCGATCACCTAATATTCAATAACATAATCGATAGTTTGCTAAGAAACAACTAAGATTAATAATTAACCGGCTGTAGGTGTTATTGAATTCTTAGGAGAAACGATTGAGTAATCAATTCTAACGGCTGTAGTTTTTATTGATTAGATTTGTCGAACTCATTAGTTTTGAAAACTATCATTGATTTAATCATTAACGGCTGTAGTGGTGATTAGAGATTTGGTAAGGGTTGAATTGAATGCTGTTTTCCCTTTGACTACGAATAAGATGAGTAGGAATTGAATTTCCAATCGATAGATAATTGAAAGAATTCGAATGTTTGATTTGATGACTAAAAGATAATTTTCCAAAAGTACGGTTACCTGAAAACCAAGAATCGCTTTAATCCCATAAGTTTTAATCATTTTAGTTAGACTCGTTAATTAGTTTGATATTTGCTAAGTAGTAGTAATCCAGTCCAAATCCCCCATTGTTACTAGTTCTTTGATAATTGACACAAAATAAATTTACCTTCCCTGTGAGATCGATCCCTACTTCCACTACTACATATTTTTGTTATTAACTGAAGAAGGGTTAATTTGGGCGTACACGATAAACGCTACCAGACAGTACTTCAGATTCTCAGAGAGCATCAGTTGTATGCTAAGCTCAGTAAGTGCGAGTTTTGGCTGAGCAGTGTAGTGTTTCTGGGGCATGTCATATCGAGCAGTGGGATATCTGTAGATCCCAAGAAGATTGAGGCTGTGTTGGAGTGGGCTGCCCCCACTTCTGTGCCTGAGATCCGGAGTTTTCTGGGCTTGGCCGGGTATTATCGACGCTTTGTCGAGGGCTTTTCAAAGATTGCCAAGCCGCTGACGCAGTTGACTCAGAAAGGTGTGCCTTTCTTTTGGTCAGAAGCTTGTGAGGAGAGCTTCCAGGAATTAAAGCACCGGTTGACGACGGCGCCAGTGTTAGTGATCCCGACGGAGAACTCCAGATTTGTTCTGTATACTGACGCATCGCTTCAGGGCCTTGGGTGTGTTCTGATGCAAGATAAGCATGTGGTAGCTTATGCATCGAGGCAGTTGAAGCCGCATGAGACCAGATATCCAGTTCATGACTTGGAATTGGCGGCTATCATCTTCGCCCTGAAGATCTGGAGGCATTATTTGTATGGTACTTCATTCACCATATACACGGATCACAAGAGCCTCAAATTTTTATTCACTCAGGCAGAGCTGAACATGAGGCAGAGGAGATGGATGGACCTACTCAAGGACTATGATTGCGAGATCGAGTACCATCCGGGGAAAGCCAATTTGACAGCAGACGCTTTGAGCCGGAAAGTGAGGAGTTCTGCTGAGGACGTCATTCATTTGTCAGCTATGATGACCTCTTATTGCCATCTTGGCTATGACTTCGACATTGATGCATCGCCTGTGTATGTATCGACCTTGTTAGCTGAGCCAGATATCTATGAGGACATCAGGAGAGCTCAGAGGTTAGATGACGAGGTTCAGAGGTGGTTATCTTTAGTGCATCTTGGTCAGCCAACGAAGTTCAGAGTGGCCGATGACGGGTCTTTGAGATTGGGTGACCGATGGGTGGTTCCAGTGCGCCGGAGTTGCGTAAGGGGATCTTAGAGCGAGCTCACAGTAGCAGACTGAGCATCCACCCAGGCGGGAAGAAGATGTACAGAGATTTGCGTGGTCAGTTTTGGTGGAAAAGGATGAAGTCAGACGTCGTCGCTTTTGTGAAGAGGCGTTTGATCTGCCAGCAAGTTAAGGCAGAGAGACAGAGACCTGGCGGCGAGATGAGAAGCTTGGAGATACCGAAGTGGAAGTGGGAGCACATTTCCATGGACTTCGTGACTCATTTGCCGAGGAG
The DNA here is from genome assembly GCA_907163345.1 of Haberlea rhodopensis. NCBI lineage: Eukaryota > Viridiplantae > Streptophyta > Magnoliopsida > Lamiales > Gesneriaceae > Haberlea > Haberlea rhodopensis. Next base: position 230,013 of record CAJQUN010000664.1, read on the forward strand.
TACTTCAGGCTTCGATGCTATTTGGGTGATTGTGGATCGATTGACCAAGGTGGCTCATTTTATTCCCTATAGCATGACTTTCACATTTTTGAGGATGGCGCAGTTGTATATTAGAGATGTGGTGAGATTGCATGGGATCCCCGTTTCGATAGTGTCAGATCGAGATCCGCGATTCACATCTCATTTTTGGGAAGGCCTTCAGTCAGCCTTGGGAACTGAAGTCAGATTGAGTACTGCTTATCATCCTCAGACGGATGGCCAGACCGAGCGCACTATTCAGACGCTCGAGGACATGTTAAGAGCTTGTGTTTTGGAGTTCGATGCCTCTTGGCAGGATTCAGTGCCTTTGGTAGAGTTTTCGTATAACAATAGCTACCAGGCGAGTATTCAGATGGCTCCGTTTGAAGCTCTTTATGGCAGACGGTGTAGATCACCCTTGTGTTGGGATGATTTGGACCGCAAATCGGTCGGAGGACCGGAGTTGATTCGGGAAATGGAAGAAAAGATAAAGGTAATAAGGCAGAAAATGAAAGCGGCCCAGGACAGACAGACAGCTTATGCAAACAAACGACGGAGACCGTTGGAATTTCAGTTGGGAGATAAGGTCTTTTTGAAGATCTCGCCTTTCAGAGGCGTTGTACGATTTGGGATGCGCGGGAAATTGTCTCCGAGGTATGTTGGACCGTACGAGATTTTGCAGCGCATTGGCACCTTAGCTTACCGACTGGCTTTGCCGCCTTCTTTATCTGGGATACATGACGTGTTTCATGTGTCTATGTTGCGGAAGTATGAGCCGGATCCGTCGCATGTGTTACAGCCTTCCGAAGTTCAGTTAGAGTCCGATGTGTCTTATGTGGAACGGCCTGTCAGAATTCTGGATCGAGCAGACCGTAGACTTCGGAACAAAGTGATACCGATGATCAAGGTTCAGTGGGATCGCAGGGGTGTCGAGGAGGCTACGTGGGAGACGGAGCGGCATATGGTGCAGCACTACCCGGAACTATTCTCTGGTATGTGTTTATGTTTAGTTTCCTTTAGGGGTAAGTGCATGTGATTTCGAGGACGAAATCTTATAAGTAGGGGAGTATTGTGATATCCCCGAAATGGTTAATTGTATTTGGGCATTAATTACGATTATTATGATTAAGTATGTGGTAATTAATTATGTGTTGGAATTTATTTACCTTATGGAAATGCATGGTCATGTGGATAGGGTGACCCGGGGTTGCATTTCAGGGTGCATGTGATGCATGTGGGGTAGATACTATTGGAAGCATGATTTATTTGCCTTTGGTAGCAATTAATTGGAAATCATGTGTTTAATTGATATTTGGTGCATTTTGAGTAAATACTTTGAAAAATATCATGTTGGGGTGTTTTATACACCATGGAATTATTTTGATTTGCTTTTAATTAAACCACACCTTTTACTACCCCAACCCCACCTCATCCACTCATTCTTACTTTACCAAAATCACCACCCAAACCCTTTCCCTTCTTCCATTTTCGAGCTTGAGCTTAGGGTTGAAGAGAAAACCTTCCAAAAGTCTTGATTTGTGAAGATTATTGGATGATTTGAGGTCCCCAAGAGGTATGAATGCCTCATTGTCATTTTTATTGTGTTTGGGTTAGTTTTGGAAGGGTTTTTAATGATTTTGAAATGGGTTTGTGTGGGTTGTTGTGGTTTTGGTTAAGGGTTAGATTTATACTTGTTTTGAAGTATGTTTTGGTGGTTTATGTTGATATTTATGTTGTTGATTGGTTGGTTAAGTGTTGGAATGGGTTGGAATGGTTTTGAGGTACAAAAATGGGGGATTTTCGGGTTACAGGGGTTGGCGATCGATCGCCCATTCCAGGCGATCGATCGCGCCCAGGCAGTGAGTTTTGCCAGCGCTTGGCGATCGATCGCCACTCTTGGGCGATCGATCGGCGGGTCTGGCGATCGATCGCGCCAGGGGTGGCGATCGATCGCCGAAGGGTGCAATTTTTGATTCTCGGGCAGTGAGGATTGGCGATCGATCGCCGTGAGGGGCGATCGATCGCGAAAGCCAAAATGTGGTTTTTTTGGTTATTTTTGTAGGATTTTTGGTATTGGACTATTATTGGGTTCTAATATTGGTTTATGTGAATGTGTAGAACCATCCCAGGTGGCAACACAGCCAAGGCATTGAAGTCCTACCATACCCTACATTTTGGAAAGGTACGTAGTGGACGTACGGGCACCCCAACGGTACATGTATCTTATATACTTATTGTTTATGCATTGTGGATGCAAGTATATATGTGGTATTGCATAGTGGATGCAAATACATGTTATGCATGATGTTTATAGATGCATATGATTATTGGTGCACATCCCATGAGTCGTGGTCATCCCTTGATGATTTTAATGCTTGCCGCTATTTGGTTTGGTTCCGCTAAATGTTAAGCGAGGGGTGGGAGCGCCGCATGTCACATTTGAGCGTGGTTATCATATAGGACGAGGAAAGGGTATTTGCCGCTCAATGAGAGGCGAGGGGTGGGAGTCCCGCAGTCCATTGAAGCGAGGTTATCCTATGCCGTCTATATGTAAATAAGCGAGGGGCATTAAAATACATTGTGATGGACAGACTAGGGATTGAGGATCAGTATTTGGTATATTGATGAAATGATATATGTTCATGACATGTTTGGACCATTTAAAATAATCTATTGATTATACTCATGAGTTATGGTACAGGGACAACCAAACGGGAAGCGTTTGAAATGCATGGGAAAACAGGAAGTGTTTTATTATGATTATGCATTTACGCTTTATCTTCATATTGTGTGGAATATGAATGATTATTATTGCTCATGTTTGGGGGTTGTCCTTGTAGGTACCTTTTTGGCATGATAGAAGGGCTTGAACGGGTTGAGGTGGTGAGCTTGAGGAGCATTCTTTTGAGGCAGAAAGGACAGGATTATTTTGGATAGTATCTACTCTAGGAGTAGTATAAAACTATAATTGAAAACATTCATTGATTGGAATGTAATTAATCCATTGGTAGTCCTTATTTTTGGCATGTAATGCTTAAGCTCATAGACTCAACATGTTCTTTTAGACTCTGATTGTTTATATTAGCTCTATTATGCCTTAATTCCGCACTTAAGGATTAGGGTCCTTACAGTCCTCGTTACTTAATCCATTATGTATCAGTTCATTATACACATGTGAGTAAGAAGTAAGTAAAACATACACTGATTAAGAGTTTACTCATGTTAGGTTGTTACAATACTTACACAAATCCTATCATAATATACATCATATGTACCGTAAAACAACCTAGACTAGTACAACTCCTATGCAGTGGTTCAACTCGCAGCGGAATAGACTCACAATCCCGTCCTCCCACGTCTATGAGTCCCTACAGAAACAATCACACAACATGAGTATAGATAAACAACCATCCAATGCGATATCAATATAAAACATAAACGATAAAGCACTATAAACATCCAATGTGATTGTTCTGTATCATGCATCATCAAATGCAAATATGTCATGACATGACTCATTCCCCATCTGTTATAACCAGACCAATATGATATGTCTATCTCAGCTCAATATGTTAGTGGAACCTCCTCACATCTTCATATTAGCAGGACATATCATAGTACCGTCCTCACATGGTATAACAGCCAGAGCATATACCCAACCGGCGTATATCTCTCATGCCAAAGCATATGGAGCATACCTATCGTGGCAACAATCCCAGCCAAAGCATATGCCCAACACTGGCATATCTATCATGGCACCGATCTCAGCCAAAACATATGCTACACATCTATCGTGGCATCCATCTCAATAATATAATATCGTGAATGCACATGCATATGATGTCACTAATCATATGATATCATGCTCACATCATCATCACAACAATATCATATACTCGTAAGTCAAAACGTACCTGTTCTGCGACACAAATGATATAAATTAGGCGTCAATGTCTAACCGCATCGTTGCCCCGTCCCTTGTGATGATGCTACAACAATATGAACAATATAACATGTTACAATAGGCTTCAAAATCAAATTCTACAAAAAATAACATTTTTCAAAATCTGGACCCTGGCGATCGATCACCACATTTCACCGATCGATCGCCATACTGTTCTGTTCCATCGCGATCGATCGCCACTATCTCGCGATTGATCGCCAAAGTGTTCTGTTTCCTCACGATCGATGGCCACATTTCCACCAATCGATCGCCACATGTTTTCACCGCCTTATTTTTGTCCTGTCTTCGGCGATCGATCGCCATAAGGCTCGCGATCGATCATTGAGGTCTGAACATTTCAGAACTTGGCGATTTTGAGCTTATCTCCTTGTTTCTTCTTCTATAACTCAAAAATGTACATTTAAACATGTTTCATGCAATTTCTAGTATCATATAAACATGTTTCTATCAACATAGAAGTCAAGTGTTTACACTATAACTCAAATCAAAACAACACCACCAAATTCCATGCTTCAACTTCAGTTCCTCTTTTACTACCATAAACAAGGATACAAAGCACATAAACCTTACCAAGATGTTAGGAATTCACTTATCCCAACTTTCTCTCTTGATTACCAAGTGCAAATCCAAGCAAAGAATCAACCCTAAGAAAGGAGCTAGAGAGGAGCTTGGGTAGAGATTTGTGGGTGAGAAATGGTGTTGTATGTGTTTGGAAATCTGAGTTAACATGCTCTTTATCCTCTCCCACTTGCATACAAATGCAAAGACAAATCCTCTCAAATGCATGCCAAATATAAATTCCAACTATGTATTACATTTCAAGTCTCTTTTCCACTTTAACCCACTAATGTTCAATCCCTCACACATGTCTATGTTATAACCTCACTTCACTTGCTTTGATATATCCATAGTCATTTTAATACTTGTGTTCCACATTTTATTCATGCATGACATTACGCATACTTGGTTCAACCGAACCCGAGTCCACATCGTACTGTATTTAATCATAATTACACCATAATCATATCACACATGTATACGTCATATCGAGGCATGACACACGGCATAATGGTCTCTTGTCAACCTGTGACACACACACCATCTTGAGCCAACCAATGGCACTCAAATCATATAACTCAATATATACATCCATATATGTATTTTTTATCGTAACGGCGGCACAAGTCAATCCTCGCCCGCCATACCGTATCATCGCAAAATACCTTGTCAACCTGTGCCTGTACATATCAACACATAACATCCATAATATCCTTGTCAACTCGTGACGGTACATGTCAACACATGACATCCACAATATCCTCATGCACTCGTGATGGTACATGTCAACATGACATCCATAATATCCTCGTCAACTCGTGACGGTACATGTCAACACATGACATCCACAATATCCTCGTTAGCTCGTGACGGTACATGTCAACACATATCCTCGTTAGCCCGTGATGGTACATGTCAACACATGACATCCATAATATCCTCGTCAACTCGTGACAATACATGTCAACACATGACATTCACATATTTTAAACAATATTTTTTTAGTGTAGCGATTGCGTACCGCAAGTGCACGATGTCAAGTTTTATTATAATGATATGAAAAGTACGGATTGTCGATCCCACGAGGACTAGGAAATAATTACCAAACTCCACTAGTTTAACTATATTTAGCCTACGATAACTAGTTATGATTAATTAACTAAATTGACTAATTAACTCAATAATCATCCCAACAAGCAAGAACAAATAAGATTAGAATCAATAGAGACAATTATCAAGACTTTCGGTTCACCCATGCAATCCCCCACAATTCGCCTATAGTTAAGAATTAAATTCAAGCTTTCTAAGGTGACGAGTTTTCCTAAAGCACTTATTATACCTTGGTATGGTTACAACAAGTTTAATATTAAGATGCAACAAGGCAATGATCATACATTTATTTAACACTCAATATTGTATCTCGATACGAAAACTTCTAGCTTTCGATTACTAGATATCTATAGCTATCACACGTGTATTTGACTTCATCTCTCGATATCAGTCTGAAATCCACGGTTTAATTTACTATATCGTATTACAATCTCCTATGGTCAATTCAATTGCAATAAATAATCAATCAATGATATTAATCCATTGAAAGCATGAACACAACAAATTAAACTCAAAGAATTTGTAAGAATCAATCAAAACTTAATTAAAATTATGGGTTCAAAACATGGGATCCCCTAAGTCTTGACAACAAAATTTAGCCTAGAAACATATTCAAAATCAATCAAAATTGTGTTTTTCAACATCAAAAGCATAAAGAAATTAAATAGGAACTAAACTAGCGATGTTGACTCGCGTTGTCGATCCGTAGCCCATCTCTTTCGATGCGTCTCCTCTTCAATGGTTTGATGTATGGATGGTTGGTGATGAATGAGAGTGATGGTGGCTGAGTTTGTAGGGTAAATTATGAGCTAAGAGTCCCTAATTTTGTCTGAAATCTTCTATATATTGTGTTGGAGGAGTCTTGCAGTCTTTGGACACAAAATAGCTTGATAAGGAAAGAAATCTCGAGTTTTGGCGATCGATCTTCGTAAGTTGCCGATCGATCGCCAAAACATTCTGGACAAAATAACCAAATTTTATATATCTGCGGTCGATCGCGATGTTTTGCCGATTGATGGCAGAAATCTTCTGGATGGTGGTGATCGATCTTTGTAAGTTGCCGATCGATCGCGGATCTTAAAATCTTCAATCTTGAGATTTAGTCCATCATTTTCCATATTTGCTCGGTTTGGTCAATTTTCATCCATTATAGCATATTTTCTCCACTTTTATGCAATTGGACCTAGATTCCTGAAATATACAAATATATATACCAAAACGCATAATTTTTTCCACAAATCACTACAAAAACACCCATAATCATATATTAAATTAAGTGTAAAAATCACACTTATCACTCAACAGCGACAACATCATACTCATTGCTCGCTCTATAGCGGCGTCACCATAATTCAAAATATGTAATAACTCATCGCAACAAGAATATATTATTCATCTAACCATGACAATAATAAATTTAACTATGCTCGTATGTTATACGTACCTTATAGCAAGAGCTAATTCTTGCTTTTGTCCCGAGATCCAGTTAATTATTTGCTATACACAGTTAATAACTCACAATCAATTATAAGCATACAACCACATGTTCAAGCATGTACTCAACCTCCAATTACATCATCCCAACACGATGTTTAATCATAAATATTGAACTATGTATACTAATCAAGACATCCCATTTTATCCTACGTTCAACGAGTTATCGATTAACTCGAACGAGTAGTACATAATCGACTACAGTTCAATTCAAGCCACATCATTTTAAAATGTAATATTCATAGGAATGTAGACAGCATCATAAAAATCTACTAAACAAACTCCAATTCCAAAATCCCAACATTTAAAATGATTTAAAACATGAAACAGGGGCCGCGATCGATCGTCGTTTTCTCACGATAGCGAGAACATTCTGCCAAAATCCACTCTTCTGCGATCGATCGCCGAGACCCTCGCGATCGATCGCCACGTCCTTTGTGTTTGATCGCCGAGTCCCCGCAATCGATCGCCGCAACTGTTCATCGCAATCAAAAATCAGTATAATGTCGCGATCGAGCGGCGCCAACGCCGCGATCGATCGTGACCTGTGATTTTTCAAAAACTTTGTTCTTCAGTGGTGTTTTTCACACCCTAAATCTAATCCAACACCCCCAACACATTCAACACTTCAAATACTCCATTAAAACTCATAAATAAACTCAAAACATCATTTAAGCAAAAATCTCCAAAAACCCCAAAACCCAAACCCATTACCCTACTTCACCAAATTCTATAAAATCACTATCAAAACGTAAATAATCGAGAGGCGAAGGAGTTTACCTAATAATCTTCGAGAAATATCTCTCCGAAATCGAGCCTTGACTGATTCTTCTCCATGGGAGAAAAGAGAGAAAACACATTCAACACTTCAAATACTCCATTAAAACTCATAAATAAACTCAAAACATCATTTAAGCAAAAATCTCCAAAAACCCCAAAACCCAAACCCATTACCCTACTTCACCAAATTCTATAAAATCACTATCAAAACGTAAATAATCGAGAGGCGAAGGAGTTTACCTAATAATCTTCGAGAAATATCGCTCCGAAATCGAGCCATGACCGATTCTTCTCCATGGGAAAAAAGAGAGAAAGGGGGGAGGAGAAGGAGGCGGTGAGGGGAGAGTAGGGCTGCTTACCGGTTGGAACCGGTCCGGTCCGGTCCGGAACCGGCCGGTTCCGGACCCGTTATGGGCGGAACCGGTCCGGTCCGTTAAGGAACCGGATCGAACCGGTTCCGGTTCCAACCGGTTCCGGTTTGGTTCGGATCCTTAACGGATTTTCGTATTTTTTTTTTTTTTTAAATGAGGCGTAGCTACGCCCCATTCAGGCGTAGCTATGCCTAAGCTACGAGTTTTTTTTTTAAGAGGCGTAACTACGCCTCCAAAGTGGTGTAGTTACGCCTCATTTAAAAAAAAAATAATAAATAAAAAATCTAAATAAAGTGGTAATTTTTAAAGGGTTTAGAAATTTAACAATTTTTATGGGTTATTTAAACATGTCTATGTGTTTAAATACTTCTAGCATACAAATAATTGTAAAGACATGACAATTGAAAATCTAAATAAAAAAATATTACAATTTAGTACTTAGCAGTCTTCATAATTGATAAGTATTGTTTTGGCTATCTCTTCTTCTTGCTCGTCATAATGATTTACGAATTCGTCAACCGTCCCATCTCTTCTATTTTTTCATTCTGCTTCAAACCAATCTTTAAGTAACGTGAGCATGCATAACGAATCAGCTGATAGACTACTTCTGTAGTCTCCAATAATACGGCCGCATGTTGAGAATGCCGATTCAGAAGCGACGCTTGAAGCTTGTACAGCATACACGTCTCTAGCCATTTTGGCTAAGATAGGGAATTGTGCTGCATTGGACTTCCACCATTGTAAGACGTCGAAGTTGTCTTCGGTTAGAAATTGATAATTCAGATAAATTTGCAACTCAGTCGACGTGCTAGTAGAAGGTCCTTTTCCCTTAAGTTTTTTCCTGCCCAGCAGTCTAAGCAAATTGATGCCCCCACCTTTAGATTGAGCTTGGGGTTGTTCTTCAACAGGCCTTTGTTGCGATGATTCACTTGCCTGTTGATTATAATACAATTGAAACATATTTTGGAGAGATTGCATTGTAGACGTCTTTTGATCGTCAACAACCTTCCCCAAAAATTTAGCATAATATTCAAAAAATATCTCAAATGAAGTTAAACATTGACTAGGATCTAGCAATGTTGCGATGCAGTGCACGGGTGGGATTTGTTCCCAATACTTTATAAATTTAGTTTCCATTGCACTAACAAAAGCATGCAAGTCATAGTCATCTCTAAATTCTATAAATTTATCAAACATGTTAAATACTAAAGGAAGAAAATAAACGGAAGTTGGATAAGTAACACCAGAGAAACGTTCCGTCGCTTCTTTGAAAGTACCTAACAATGATACACAATTTTCAACAAATTCCCAATCCTCATCAGTCAAATAAATACTTTCATCGCTATCAGGCATTTGATATGAATTATAAAATGGAGTTAAAATATCTTTGTAAGGTAACATAGCATGCAACAAATTGTACAACGAATTCCACCTAGTTTCTATTGGTGATGGAAAAAGAAGATGCTTTAAACCATTAGATAAACATAATTGTTTCCAATCACGCTTAACACGGCTCGTGCGTAACCATTTAGCGCAGTATTTCATTTTGTCAATACATGCTGAGTGATTGTCATCATAACCAACTTTAACAGCCAAATTAATCACATGACATGCACATCTAACATGAAAAAAAATACCATCAAACATTGGTTTAAGATAGGTCTTTAAATCACGCATCGCAGCATTGTTATTCGCAGCATTGTCTAATGTGATTGAAAATACCTTATCCTGAATTCCATAATGTCTACAAGTGTTGAATACATATTTAGCAATTACATAACCAGTATGTGCACAATCTAACTCATCTAAAGACAAAATCCGTTTTTGCATACACCAATTATCATCAATCCAATGACAAGTGACAACAAGATATGAATCTGAATTTACATTTGTCCAAATATCGGTTGTTAAGCTAACCCTACAAGGCAAACTAGAAAGATGTTGAAACAATGTATTTCTATATTCAACAAATACGTCCATACAATTTCTTTTAGTGTGTGCCTGGATATATGTTTAAACATGGGTTGTATAGACGAAGCAAATTCAATAAAACCAGCACGTTCAGCTTGTATAAAAGGTAGTTCACATCTGATCACATATCTAACAAGTGACCTACGATTAATTTCAGCAGTTAAAATAAAATTCGTGCCAGTAAGAATATTAATTTGTGCTTGTGTTGCTTCTCGACTTAATGGTTGTAATGTTGTCTCATCAAAATTATGTTTTTTTACTAAGTGTTTTTTAAATGTTCCGGTGCCTCCACTGGAACCACCGGCTTTATATGAATACTGGATCTTACATAATTTACATATTGCAACAGATTCATTAGTACCTTCTTTTTGACCGATTTCAAAGTGATCCCATATCTTACTTCTTTTGGCACGAGTAGGTAGTCTACTTGCTGCTGTAGTGGCTCCGGATGACTCCACATGTTGTCTTTCTTCGGCTTGGGCAGCAACAGGTTCGGCAGGTTGTTGGGGTTGTTGTGGTTCGACATTCATAGAAGAACCACCAACATCGAGGTCAGCAAAAAAATCATAACTTTCATTTAACTCAGGAATTGGCACAGGCAAATTCATTGCAGAAGATGAACTCAGTGATAGACGACCCGGAACGAGACCCCGACTACGACCCCGCTACGACCAGCACCACTGCTAGATGAAGATGCCATTATGATATAAGACTATAAGTAAATTGTAAATAGCACAATTGAGAGAAAAATATGAGAGTGAAGTAATTTTCGTTACAAGAATTGTTATGAAACAAAACACAACACAACATCCCCTATTTATAGTTTTTTTTTTTTATTGAAATTTTTTTAAAAAAATAAAATAAAAAGTTAACGTTGGCAACGGCTAAGAGCCGTTGCCAACGTTAACATTGTTAACGTTGAAGGCAACGTTAACAAATGTTAACGTTGCCTTCTTCAATTTTTATTTTTTTTTATTATTTTTTTTTTAAAATCTACCGGTTCCGGTTTCGGAACCGGCGGTCCTACCGGTTTGGTTCTTCGGGACCGCCCCGGACCGGTTTCTAACCGGTTCCGGGGCGAACCGGAACCGTTAAGTCCGGTTCCGGTTTCGGACCGGACTTAACGGTCCGAATCCGGGCCGGGTCCGGTTTGACCCGGCCCGGTAAGCAGCCCTAGGGGAGAGAGAGAGGGAAGTGAAGTGGAGATTGGTTGAACACCAAGTCCATTTGGTATATACAGTACCAATGCTCCAAAAATCCGAGTCTCAAATACTCGCACCATAACTCATTAAAAATAATGCGTGTTCAATAATTATATCCCACTCACTAATTACATCATAAACCTCAAACGAAAGATCCCAGACTCCAGATCCCACTTACAACACAATGCCAAAGTTTAACACCTCAATGAGAATAAATCTCAACCCTTGGATCCAACAACTCCGATACCGTATTAAAATCATCGGGATTCTCAACACCGTAATTATCTCATAATTACCCCAATTAAAATCCATTAAGGATCATAATCACTCCGGGATTAACACAATAAATTTGGGATATCACATTGTTAGTACGATAGGCTAGCTCACTGGTAAAGAGAAAAGCCTGAAAAATCAGAATATGTGAGAAAATATCGATAAGAGAAATATGAAAAACAATAAACTCGTGTAATCAAGGTATAAGAAAGATAAACATGTACCTCGGCCATGCTATTACATGTCCGTCGCATAAGCTCGGTCAATCCAACGAAGTCAGGAAATCAACACCGAGGCCGGAAGGTAGCTTGTACATCACATTTATCACAATACCATTAGGACCTTGTCCCAACAAAGCTGTCAAGATATCGTATTGCTCATGAACACGTGGCTTTCCCATACTCTCGTCCTCCTACGTTGTGTGATCTTGAGGAGTCACAGACATTGCTTCCTCATCTTTCAACACTTTTTTGCCCTTATAGAGGTGGGAAGAGGATGGGCTAGTAGGTACTTTCCTATTGCAAGGTGGAGAGCAACCACCACCCAATGTGAAGTAGTCTAGCCTTCTCCCTTGCTGGCAAACTTATAGGGTGGGGTAGAGGGGGTGTCAGCCGCCAAGCTCTTGGCCTTCTGACCTTTCTTGCGGCCTCTCGTTTGATAATTGCATTCATGATTACTTTACTCGTGGAGGACAAAAAACATCAAAGTTATATTGCAAAAGGTTTGTTTGGATAATATAAGATATGGGACTACTAGGTGGGATCTGCAGTGGGATCCCAACGGAAATCAATCCCCAATGGCATAGGAGGTCTTCAGACATCAGGCTGGAGACATCATAACTCCGACCATTAATCACTTTTAAAATTCAACGGTAGTCAGGATCATTTGTGAAATTTTGGGGGAGTTTAGAAATTACGGGGTTATCATTATGCCATTGAACCACACATGGCCAACGGCGAGGTGGTCGAATAAAGAAGAAGAAGTTTTTCCAATACTTAACGTTGGAGGGACAACGCTCGAAAAATTTAATAGCTTCACGAGAGGTCATATAAAAGACTAAGTCGATAAGCTTTTTAATGAACATAAAGTGATATAGGATGAAGATTCAAATACAAAGACCTAATGTGCGAAATAATATGTATGAGCTACACATTAATCGGAAGGCATTTGTGACGATCTGGCCTAAGCGGAATGTAAAACAATTATTAACATCTATAATGAAAGGAGCAAGGGCGAAACAGAGACATTCTTCTAGTTGGTCCCTTGAAAGGTGGCAAACCCTGGGGGAGGCAGGTGAGGACTATCGGTTGAGCTTGGGATGAGGATATCATAATCGGCTGGAATGTGGCCCATGAATCGAAGGATAAGGATGTGATCTTAGAAATAGGGTTGGACCATAGTGTCAGATGGGCTACTAGCATGGCCGACGTCTCCTGGTCAAAAGATGTGATCTCGACGGAGCTATCGGACTGGTCAGTAGATTGGCCAGTCTCCCTCGAGGTGGATAAGTTTTCATACGATTTTGGTTGAGAAGGGAATGACATTAAGTAAAAACAAAGCAAGCAAATGTCAAATGAAAAGGAATGAATACCTTCCGAATTTGCAAAGTATCTTTGAAAATCAAGCTGAGACGGGTGAGAGTAGTTCGGTGTGCATGGGGCTCAGGTGCGCGCATAGCTGGGGTGATGTGATGATAAATAGACACATCTAATGCGTGTAATGTCTATGATTGGGTGTTATTTAATGATTAATTTGATGCATATGCTACCTAATCGTATAGTTGTATGTATGTAGGTGGAATCGAAAAAATCGAGCTAATAACGAGGAATAAAGATCAATAAATGCACCGGAGATGAAAAGGGATCAAAGATGTAAGACCCGAACAACCCATCACATCAATAATGCACTTATGACGTCATAAGTATGTGTAAAAATTTTGTTCTTTAAAGAATCATTACATGCTCACATCTACGATATGACTGTTATAAAAAATTTCGGCAGAGTCTCCCCATAAATTGAGCTATCCGAAAATAAAACACATCACCAAAATAATTCACAGCCAGGGAAAATACAATACTAAAAGAAATCAAAACCATAAGTAAGTTCACAGCCAGGGAATTGATCTAAACAAAAATGAGATAATGTATAACTAATACATATCAAAATAGGACATCAAAAGATTCATATATCTATACAGATATGACACCCAGTCCAAGTTCCTCTGATTATCTTTCTAGGCGTGCCAACTATCTCCCAGATCCTTCAAAAGTTAGCCCTGTCAACTGTTTCCACGGAAACATCCCCCACCGGGGTAAGCATACCACAATAACAAATATCATGAATGTACAAGATAAAAGTACAGAATATAATGCTATGAGATAACAGGATGCTTCCTGAGTATATTAGAACGGGGTGGAGTATCGATCGTTCCTGCCCTCGCACTCCTAGCATTTAACAAACTCATTATACATAGCATTAGTTTCTAAGACTGTTCAAAACACGACATAACCACATCGCACACTCTAGTGGCAACCCATTATTTAGATAAACACATCACTCGCCACAGCGGTGACCCCTCTATACATTCAATCACATCGCACACTCTAGTGGCGACCCATTATTTAGATAAACACATCACTCGCCACAGCGGTGACCCCTCTATACATTCAATCACATCGCACACTCTAGTGGCGACCCTTTATTTAGATAAACACATCACTTGCCACAGTGGTGACCCCTCTACACATTCATCACATTGCACACTCTAGTGGCTACCCATTATTTAGATAAACACATCACTCGCCACAACGGTGACCCCTCTACACATTCAATCACATCGCACACTCTAGTGGTGACCCACTATTTAGATAAACACATCACTCGCCACAGCAGTGACCCCTCTACCTAAGCGACATTTTGCTTTTCAATAAAACATTGGAAAAACATATTCACCCATGCTTGTACGTCACTATGTACCTCAGCGTCAATGATGAAGATCAAGCTATCCTCCTCGCTGTCCAGATGCCCTAGAAGGCTCTGAAAGAAATCAACAACTCAATATAAGAATCAATATCTCAACAAGTATTGTAAGGACCCTAGTTCCTTAAGTGCGGATTAAAGGCAGAATTAGAGCTATCATACATTATCAGAGTATAAAAGTTCTTGTTGAGACTTTGAGCCTTAAGAATTACATGCCAAGTTAAGGACTTTCAAATGGATTAATTACATTCTCTATCAAATGAATGTTATTCACTATATCTTTACACTACTCCTAGAGTAGACACTATACAAAATAATCCTGTCCTTCCTTATCAAAACATTCTTCACAAGCTCACCGCCTCAACCCGCCTTAGCCCCTTAATCATGCCAAAATGTACCTACAATGACAACCCCCAAAACACGAGCATATAATAATCCATATCCAACACAATATGAATATAAGGCATAAATGCATAAACCGTAATAAAACACTTCCTGTTTTTCCCATGCATTTTAAACGCTCCCTTTTTGGTTGTCCCTGTACCATAACTCATGAGTATAATCAATAGATTATTTAATGGTTCTACACATGTCATGACATAACACCATTTCATTATCACCAATCACCAATCCCTATTATGTTATAATAGTGTATTTTAATGCACCTCGCTTGTCATGACAGCAACACTAATACCTCTCGGTTCGACATATTAGTGGCATTGAATAACCTCGCGCAAATGCGACATGCGGCAATACCCTCGCTTCAAGATTTGGCGGCAAATATTCTTTCCTCGCTACAATATGACAGCGCAAGTATTCTCTCATCGCTTCAAGTGACAGCGACAAAGCATTAAAATCATCACTCTATATAACCATGACTCATGGGATGTGCACCAAACAATCATCATATACATATGCAATCATAATGCATAATTCAACATGTATTTGCATCCACAATGCACAATTTCATATATACTCGCATCCACAATGCATAATCAATGAGTATAATAGATACATGTATCGTTGGGTGCCCGTACGTCTCTTTACGTACCTTTCCAAAAGTAGGATTTGGTATGACTTCACTTCCTTTGCTGTGTCGCCACCTGGGATGGTTCTACACAATCACACAATCCAATATTAGAAGCGAAATAATAGTCCAATACCCAAAAATCCAACATAAAAATCAATTTCTCAAAAATTGGTTGTTGGCGATCGATCGCTGCGTCGAGGCGATCGATCGACTTGACATGGCGATCGATCGCCAGACTTCACTGGCTCGAGGCGATCGATCGCGCCATTTACGGCGATCGATCGCTCGCAACAGATTTTGCTACGGCCCTTCGGCGATCGATCGCTGCGTTTGTAGTGATCGATCGCCACCTCCTGTGTGCACGATTTTTCACCATTTTTGAGCACAATCCAAAGCTCCACTACACACACTTCAAACTAAAACATTCCAACAACTCAATACCATAATAACTCCATAAAACCCACATGAAACACCTCAAAAATCATAACCCAACCACATACGACACATACCCAAAAAACAAACCCATATAAACCCTAAAATACCAACCCATTTCAAAACCAATCTTCAAGAAATTAACAAGGAGGGATTTATACCTCTATTGGACTTCAAATCCTATCAAGATTCCAACAAATGAAGAGTTTGCAAGGATTTCTCCTCCTCCTCCTTGGCTTGGACAAAAATTGGGGGTTTTGGGTTAGGGTTGGGAGTTGTGGGTAATGAATGAGAGTTAAAAGGGGGAAAAGGGTATAAGTGGGTTAAAGATTAAAAGTGGTACCCCATTAATTAGCATGATGTATAAAATATCCCAACATGATATTTTAAAAGCATTTTACAAAAATGCACCATAACCTCAATTAAAATACATGCTTTCCAAGTAATTATCAACCATCACAATTAAATCATGCCAACACCCAATTTCCCAACATGCACAACATGCACCCTGAAATGCACCACCGGGTCACGCCTACCATGTGACTAAGCATTTCACCAAGATAATTAATTCCAACACATAATTAATTAACACCATAATTAATCACATAAACATAATTAATGCCCAAATTGCAATTAATTATTTTGGGGATATCACAATACTCCCCTACTTATAAGATTTCATAATCGAAATCGCATGCACTTACCCAAATGAAGCTAAACATAAATCACATACCAGAAAATAGTTCCGGGTAGTGCTGCACCATATGCCGCTCCGTCTCCCACGTGGCCTCCTCGTCACCCCTGCGATCCCACTGAACTTTAATCATAGGTATCACTTTGTTCCGAAGTCTGCAGTCTGCTCGATCCAGAATTCTAACAGGCCGTTCCACATAAGATACATCGGATTCTAACTGAACCTCGGAAGGCTGCAACACATGTGACGGATCCGGCTCATACTTCCGCAACATAGACACATGGAACACATCATGTATACCATACAAAGAAGGTGGCAAGGCCAGTCGGTAAGCTAAGGTGCCAATGCGCTGCAAGATCTCGTACGACCCAACGTACCTCGGAGACAGTTTCCCGTGCATTCCAAATCGTACAACACCTCTGAAATTTGAGATCTTCAAAAAGACCTTATCCCCCAACTGAAATTCTAATAGTCGCCGCCGTTTATTAGCATAAGCTGTCTGTCTGTCCTGGGCTGCTTTCATTTTCTACCTTATTACCTTTACCTTCTCTTCCATTTCCCGAACTAATTATGGTCCTCCGACCGATTTACGATCCAAGTCATCCCAACACAAGGGTGATCTACATCGTCTGCCAAAAAGGGCCTCAAAAGGAGCCATCTGAATGCTTGCCTGGTAGCTATTATTATAAGAGAACTCTACCAAGGCCACTGAATCCTGCCATGAAGTATCAAACTCCAATACACATGCCCTCAACATGTCCTCGAGCGTTTGGATAGTACGCTCGGTCTGACCATCCATCTGAGGATGATATGCAGTGCTCAACCTTACTTCAGTTCCCAAGGCTGATTGCAGACCCTCCCAAAAATGAGATGTGAATCGCGGATCTCGATCCGACACTATAGAAATAGGGATCCCGGGCAATCTCACCACATCTCGAACATATAACTGAGCCACCCTCAAATATGTGAAGGTCATACTATAGGGAATGAAGTGAGCTACTTTGGTCAATCTGTCCACAATCACCCAAATGGCATCAAAACCCGAGGCACTCCTCGGCAAGTGGGTCACAAAGTCCATGGATATGTGTTCCCACTTCCATTCCGGTATCTCTAATCTCCTCAGCTCGCCACCAGGCCTCTGCCTTTCTGCCTTCACCTGTTGCCAGATCAAGCATCTCTTAACAAACGCTATCACATTTTCATCCTTTTCCACCAGAATTGATCACACAGATCCTTGTACATCTTCCTCCCGCCTGGGTGAATACTAAGTCTGCTGCTATGAGCTCGCTCCAAGATTCCTCTACGCAACTCCGACGTACTCGGAACTACCCAACGTCTACCCAACCTCAAGGATCTGTCCTCAGTTACTCTGAACTTTGATGGCTGTCCAAGATGTACTAATGATAACCATCTCTGAATCTCATCATCTGTCTTCTGAGCTCTCCGGATATTCTCATAAATATCTGGCTCTGCTAATAAGGTCGATACACGTACCGTCGATGTATCCACATCAAAATCATAGCCCAGATGGCAATAAAAAGTCATCATAGCTGACAAATACATGGTATCCTCAGCAGTACTCTTCACCTCCAGACTCAAGGCGTCTACCGTCAAATTTGCTTTTCCTGGATGGTACTCTATCTCACAGTCATAGTCCTTGAGTAAATCCATCCATCTCCTCTGACGCATATTCAACTCCGCCTGAGTAAACAAGAATTTCAGGCTCTTGTGATCCGTATAAATGGTAAACGACGTACCTTATAAGTAATGCCTCCATATCTTCAGGGCAAAAATAATAGCCGCTAGCTCCAAGTCATGGACTGGATATCTAGTCTCATGTGGCTTCAACTGCCTCGATCCATAACCTACCACATGCTTATCTTGCATCAATACACACCAAGGCCCTGAAGTGATGCATCGGTATAAAGAACAAACCTCTTGTTCTCCGTAGGAATCACCAACACAGGTGCTGTCGTCAACCGGTGTTTCAACTTTTGGAAGCTCTCCGCACAAGCCTCAGACAAAAAGAATGGTACTCCCTTTTGGGTCAACTGAGTCAACGGCTTGGCGATCTTTGAAAATCCCTCGACGAAGCGTCGATAATATCCGGCCAAACCAAGAAAGCTCCGTATCTCGGGTACAGAAGTAGGTGCAGCCCCACTCCATCACATCCTCTATCTTCCTGGGATCCACCAATATCCCACTTCTAGATATAACATGCCCCAAGAACACCACACTGCTTAACCAGAACTCACACTTGCTGAGCTTGGCAAAATAACTGATTATCCCTGAGGATTTGGAGCACTGTCCTCAAGTGTTTCGCGTGCTCTTCCTCGCTCCGAGAGTAGATGAGTATGTCGTCAATAAACACTATGATGACTGGTCAAGATATGGTTGAAACACTCTGTTCATCAAGCTCATAAAGATAGCCGGGGCGTTCGTCACATCGAACGGCATAACTAGGAACTCATAGTGCCCATACCGAGTCCGAATGTTGTCTTCTGCACATCCTCCTATCTGACCCGAATCTGGTGGTACCCTGACCTCAAATCAATCTTGCTATACAGCTTTGTACCTTGCAACTGATCAAACAAATTGTCAATCCTTGGGAGAGGATACTTGTTCTTCACCGTGGCCTTATTCAGTTGCCGGTAATCGATGCACAGACGCATCGATCCATCATTCTTCTTCACAAAAAGGACCGGTGCTCCCCATGGCGATACGCTAGGGCGTATATATCCTTTGTCAAGGAGTTCCTGTAATTGCTCCTTCAATTCCCTTAACTCCGCCGGTGCCATCCTGTAAGGGGTACGAGAGATCGCGGATGTCCCCGGTAATAACTCAATCCCAAACTCGACTTCTCTAGCCGGTGGGAATCCTGGGATTTCCTCCGGGAACACATCAGCAAACTCTGCTACCACGGGTACGTCCTCCACCCTCAATTCTTTATTCTTTCCCGTCGTGTCCACGACATAGATAAGATAGCCTGTGTGACCACGTTCCAACAACTGGGACATTTTGATCGCTGAAATCAATGGAATTTTTGCAAGAGAACCGTTTCCATAGAAAGTCCACTGTATTCCCATAGAAAATGTCAATCGAACCGTTCTCTGCCGACAGTCCACGACTGCCTGATATCTGTTCAGAATGTCGATTCTCACAATGCAATCGAAGTCTGACATACCCAACACGATCAAATCTGCCTTCAACTCGTTGCCCTCAAAATAAATGAGGCAATCCACAAGAAACTGGTCAGCAACAACATTTCTTCCAGTGGGTGTCGAGACCATAAGAGGCTGGGTAACGAAGACGTGCACAAATGGTGTCTCTCCACAAAGCCAACAGATACAAAAGAGTGGGAGGCACCTGTATCTATCAAAATAAAAGCAGGGTGCGTAAATAAATGGCACGTACCAGCGATCACCTCCTCCGGGGCTGCCTGGGCCTGCTCTCTAGTTAGTGCATACACTTGCCCCTGGGACGGTCCCACTGTCTGACCTCTCGATGGTCGAGGCATAATCTGCTGGCTCTGATGCACTGTCCTGTCCTCAAATCTCGTCCTATTCACCTGGAAGTCTGACTGTCCTCCCCGAGTGGGGCAATACCGAGAGATATGGCCCATCTTGCCACAACTGTAACAAGCTGGGCAGTTGATCGTTGAGTGTGGCCCTCCACAATTGTCACACCTTGTTTCCCCCGTTCTACTCACTTGCATGGGTCCCTGGTTGGCCAATAAATTGCTCTTCCTATTCTCCTGTTTCCGGTTAAAAGATTTCTTCCCACTGAATCGAGAGGATGAAGAAGCACCACGAGGCTTAAATGAATCCCCTCGTGGCCTCAAGCTATCAGTAACTTGCCTCTACGGTGTCACGTGTGGGGTTCAGCATTAGGATATGCCCCAACTCCAATCTCTGCAAGTTCTGCTCTAGTAAGAGCATCATCGAAAGAAGTGGGGTTGTTAGTGATAACCCGGTCAAACAGCTCCGGCCGCAACCCCTTCAAGAAGTGCATCATCTTTGCATGTCTGTTTGTGGCAATATGAGGGACATACCTCAACAGTGAAGAATAGTGCATGGCATAGTCCGATACAGTCATGCCTCCTCGCCTCAAGTTTGTGAACTCATCCTCCTTTATCTGTCTCGCAGCAGCAGAAAAAATACCGGTTCAGAAACCCGGGTCTGAAGAGAGTCCAATCAATCAACATACCCTGGGTTCTTTGCTAGTTGGAACTCCGCCAACCTCAGCCATGCCATCCTAGCACAAGGAGCGGACACAAATATCCTGTTTCAGTCTCTCAAGCCACTCCTCAGCATCCTCCCCTGTCTCCTGTCCCCCTCAATCGGGGCGGGTGGAAAGTCAAGAATTGAGTCAAACTAAGCTCCCCGTGTAGTAACAGCTGAGCTACCGGTTCTACACCCCACAGCCGGTGGAGGTAAAGGATTTGTCTGACCAATACTTGCATTCACGCTTCCAACATCCCATACCTCTTCATTGAGGTTCCCCAAGTTCATAGCCGCCATGCTGTAACACAAGGGTTAATGACAATTCCAAAACAATACATATGATATACCGTTAGATAACAGGAATGATAATAAACATGTTAGTATAACAATTTTATAACCAATATGCACCACATGCATAAACATGGCCAAATGTAACCACCTAGCCAACCATGCTAAGGCTACCCTTCACTCGTTCCTGGGTTCTCTAACCACTGCTCTGATACCACTAATGTAAGGACCCTAGTTCCTTAAGTGCGGAATTAAATAAGGCATAATTAGAGCTATCATACATTATCAGAATATAAAAGTTCGTGTTGAGACTTTGAGCCTTAAGAATTACATGCCAAGTTAAGGACTTTCAAATGGATTAATTACATTCTCTATCAAATGAATATTATTCACTATAGCTTTACACTACTCCTAGAGTAGACACTATACAAAATAATCCTGTCCTTCCTTATCAAAAGCGTTCTTCACAAGCTCACCGCCTCAACCCGCCTTAGCCCCCTTAATCATGCCAAAATGTACCTACAAGGACAACCCCCAAAACACGAGCATATAATAATCCATATCCAACACAATATGAATATAAGGCGTAAATGCATAAACCGTAATAAAACACTTCCTTTTTTCCTATGCATTTTAAACGCTCCCTTTTTGGTTGTCCCTGTACCATAACTCATGAGTATAATCAATAGATTATTTAATGGTTCTACACATGTCATGACATAACACCATTTCATTATCACCAATCTCCAATACCTATTCTGTTAAAATAGTGTATTTTAATGCACCTAGCTTGTCATGACAGCAGCACTAATACCCCTCACTTTGACATATTAGCGGCATTGAATAACCTCACGCAAATGCGACATGCGGCAATACCCTCGCTTCAACATTTGGCGGCAAATATTTTTCCTCGCTACAATATGGCAGCGGCAAGTATTCTCTCATCGCTTCAAGTGACAACGACAAAGCATTAAAATCATCACTCTATATAACCATGACTCATGGGATGTGCACCAAACAATCATCATATACATATGCAATCATAATGCATAATTCAACATGTATTTGCATCCACAATGCACAATTCCATATATACTCACATCCACAATGCATAATCAATGAGTATAATAGATACATGTACCGTTGGTTGCCCATACGTCTCTTCACGTACCTTTCCAACAGTAGGATTTGGTATGACTTCACTTCCTTGGCTGTGTCGCCACCTTGGATGGTTCTACACAATCACACAATCCAATATTAGAAGCCAAATAATAGTCCAATACCCAAAAATCCAACATAAAAAATCAATTTCTCAAAAATTGGCTGCTGGCGATCGAGCGCTGCATCGAGGCGATCGATTGCGAGCCTTACCGATCGATCGCCTTGACATGGCGATCGATGCCAGACTTCACTGGCTCGAGGCGATCGATCGCGCCATTTACGGCGATCGATCGCTCGCAACTGATTTTGCTACGGCCCTCCGGCGATCGATCATTGCGTTTGTAGCGATCGATCGTCACCTCCTGTGTGCACGATTTTTTCACCATTTTTGAGCACAATCCAAAGCTCCACTACACTCACTTCAAACTAAAACATTCCAACAACTCAATACCATAATACTCCATAAAACCCACATGAAAACACTCAAAAATCATAACCCAACCACATACAACATGTGATATCCCGAAATAATTAATTGCAATTTGGGCATTAATTATGTTTATATGATTAATTATGGTGATAATTGATTTATGTGTTGGAATTAATTATCTTGATGAAATGCTTAGTCACATGGTAGGCGTGACCCGGGGGTGGTGCATTTCAGGGTGCATGTTGTGCATGTTGGGAAAACTGGGTTTTAACATGGGTTATTCATATTGGTTGTTAATTATTTGGAAAAATGAATTTATTATTGGAGTTTGGTGCATTTTGTAAAATGCTTTTAAAATACCTTGTTGGGGTATTTTATACATCATGTTAATTAATGGGGGTACAAATTTAATTATAACCCCACTATACCCACCTCACTTTATCCTTCACTTTTCAATCCCCAATTTCTCTCCCAACCCTAACCCCTTTCCCCATTTTCGATTTGGCTTCAAAGTGGAAGATAAATCTTTGCAAAAACTCCATTGGTGTGATTCTTGGTAAGATTTGAGGTCTAGGAAGGGTATATATCTTTCCTTGTTGTTTTTGTAAGGATTTATTTGATTTGGGTTGCTATTTGAGTTTTTGAAATGGGTTTGTTGGGATTGGTATTATTTGGTTGGGTGTTGGATTTTTGGGTAGTATTGTGATGTTTGTTGAAGGTTTATAGTGTTTTTATGTTATTGGTTTGTGGGTGTATGTGTTGGTAGGAATGGGGAAGATATTATGGTATAAAAATGTGTGAAATCGCGTGTACAGGGCTGTGGCGATCGATCGCCGTAAATGGCGCGATCGATCGCCGAGGGGCAGTGGCGACATACAAGGTAGGCGGTCGATCACCATATATGACGCGATCGATCGCTGCGAGCCAGTAAGGTCTGGCGAACGATCGCTGCATCGAAGCGATCGATCGGTAAGGCTCGCGATCGATCGCCTCGACGCAGCGATCGATCGCCAGCAGCAGAATTTTGGGAAATGGATTTTTTTTTTTGACGAATTTTTGGTATTTGGCTATATTTGGCTTCTAATATGGGGTTGTGTGAGTGTAGAACCATCCCAGGTGGCGACACAACCAAGGAAGTGAAGCCATATCAAATTCCACTTTTGGAAAGGTACGTAAAGAGACGTACGGGCACCCATCGGTACATGTATCTATTATCTCATTGATTATGCATTGTGGATGCGAGTATATATGGAATTGAGCATTGTGGATGCAAATACATGTTGAATTATGCATGATGATTGTATATGCATATGATGATTATTGGTGCACATCCCATGAGTCATGGTTATCATCTTGATGATTTTAATGCTTGCCGCTATTTATTTTTGTGCCACTATATGTGAAGCGAGGGGTGGGAGTACCGCATGTCATGTTGAAGCGAGGTTATCATATGAAGAGAGGAAAGAATATTTGCCGCTAAAATGTGAAGCGAGGGGTGGGAGTACCGCATGTCCATTGAAGCGAGGTTATTCTATGCCGCTTATGTGAAGCGAGGGGCATTAAAATACATTGTGATAAACGGACTAGGGATTGGTTTGGTTTGAGGATTTGAGGAATTGAAATATGTCATGACATTTGTTTAAAACCATAATATCATTCCTTGATTCGATTATGAGTTATATTACAGTGACAACCAAAAAGGGAGCGTTTAAAATGCATGGGAAAAACAGGAGTGTTTTGTTATGTTTATGCATTTACGCCTTATATTCTTATTGTGTTGGATATGAATTATTATATGCTCATGTTTGGGGGTCGTCCTTGTAGGTACATTTTGGCATGATAAGAGGGCTAAGGCGGGTTGAGGCGGTGAGCTCGTGAAGAACGCTTTGATAGAAAGGACATGATTATTTTTGTATAGTATCTACTCTAGGAGTAGTGTAAAGCTATAGGGAATAACATTCATTTGTTTAAGAATGTAATAAGTCATCTCTACCGATACTAACACCCCAAATCCATGCCACAACACCCCACACACCATTTCAACACCACACACACTAGACACATTTCTGCACACACTCACACACACGTTCACGCACAACACTAGACACACTTTCAGCACACACTTACACACACATTCACGCACACACACTCACACACACTTTCCAGCACCACACTAGACACACTTTCTGCACACACACAAGACTTCTAATCCCTTCACCTCAAAATACAACTCAAAACACTTCAAAACAACCTCATAAATTATCCAAAAGAATAGATAAACATAGCTCAAGAATTGCCCAAATTTCGAACACAAAAGGGGCATCACCCAAATCACCACTCCAACAAAGAAGAAAGCATGCTTAATGGTAGGAACAAGGTTAATCAACCATACCTGCTGCCAAGCTTGAGTTAGAGGAGAAGAATCGGTTTGGGTGGGCGAAGAGATGGGGCGACGAGTTAGGGGGTTTGGGGGAAAGGATGGGGTGCGATTTTGTTAGTGGGTGTGTGTGGGGGGGATTGCTAGCTATA